>JARSSU010025537.1:0-126234 GCA_029619165.1 Eurosta solidaginis
CTGGGTAGTAATGATTACTTTAGGTAATAAATTACCGTCAATTCCCCATTACATGAACTTGAGGAAAGTAATCAATTCCTTTCCTCCACAGCAAAGGAATTGATTACATTTCAATTCCTCAAAAAAAGAAATACCAAAAGTAATTTCGTTTTTTTGAGGCTCAAGTACAAAACATTTTTTGGTTTGTAATTGAAAAAAACAATACTCGGCTCAAATGGCATTTCTACCCCAGTACTTTCGAAAGGAATTGCAAATGTAATTGAAAATTTTCCAATTACATTACAAAGAATGCCAAAAGTAATTAATAATTTCCCATTCCTCAAAGGAATTGCAAAAGTAATTGAAAAATTCTTAGTGTAAAAATATTTTTGCTATTCAAGCACTGTCTTCTGTGACTGGAAACTCATGAACCCAGCGGGTTAGGGGGTTAGAATATACCCGCGGTAGGTATGCCTGTCGTAAGAAGCGACTAAAATACCAGATTCAAGGGGTTGTGTAGCGCAAGCTTTTCAGGTTGCCAGCGCAATATATAGCTTTTCCAAACCCAATTGTCAACCTCACCTTCGAGCGGCGAATCCCGTTTCACGTGGTGGGGAGGGAGGGATGGCCTGAAGGTTTAATGTGGCCATATAAATCGTTACCGAGATGGTTGGGCTAGCACCTTAATGGAGCTGTGTTACCGGAGCGTACCGGATCTGTATCCGGCAAAAGACCATAACATCGATAACACTCCCCAAAGCCTTCGGGGAGCAACCTTATCGCTACAACAACAACAACTGGAAATTTATTTCTCTTCGCCGTATATGAGGACGGGTATGGTAAGATTGTGTCATTGTAGTTTAGATTTGCTGTTGAGCGGCCGGCCAATTGCTTTGTACGTGGATAGCAACATTTCTTAATATTTTCCTCAAGTGCTGCTGACAAGCGACTTGAGGATTTTATTCCGGCTTTCGACTTTCGATACCACTTCGATGGCATCCGCCTTGAAGGTGAGAGTGTCGCCGAATGTTACCCCTAAGATCTTTGGATGACTAACAGTCGGTAGCGGAACACCATCGACGTGAACGTTCAATATTGATTTGGTCGGCTAGGTTCAGATAATTTGCCGTGAGGCGTTTGAGTGGCGTGGTTGACTGTGTCAAAATATGGTAGTGCTATGCATTTTGCGGAAACCATGCTCCGCTACTGGCGAACGGAGCGATACTGGTCGTTATGACTCACCTTCGTTACTTATACTGGCAATCGTTTTGCTGCCCTCCCTTTCCCGACCGATGCATGTCCAGGAGAGCGTGCTTACCGCAAAGTCATTAAATTCGCTTCAGTTCGTTTTATTCCCGCCGGAAAATCCCGAAAATCCAACCACATTTCCCCAGCAAGAGAACTTGACCTTATAAAACAGCACTACCCCGGCGACCTACAAATAAGGGATACAAACCAACTCATCAGATTGCTATTGGATGAACACAAGCGGGTGAAATGGGAGGAGCACTTAAAGAATTGTAACCTCTCTGCCGGTGTAGGTAAGCTATGGTCCAGCGTAAAGTCCCCATCGAATCCGTCTAAGCATAATGACAAAATTTCCATCGCCTTTAGCGATAAAGTGCTGTCAGCTGCGAAAAAATGCGCGAGCGCTTTTTGCCGACAATATTTACTGCATTCTACGGTTGACAAAGCCAGACGGCGGGCCAGCAGATGCGAACACAAGCATAAATACAGCGCGTCCCCAATTATCATCACCGCCAAAGAGGTTGAAGATGCCATCGTTCACACATCTATAGGAGAAGGCAAAGCCATGCCGATGCTTAAAAAACTAGGCAAAGAGGGATTTAATTATCTGTCTTCAACCTGTCCCTGTCTAACTTCGTCATCTGAGAAAATGGAAAATGGCCAGGGTGGTTCCTCTATTAAACCCTGGGAAACCAGCAAACAGAGGAGATTAGAGGCATGTGTCATCACCGCTTGCAGTTTTTTTGGTAAGCTTTCATGCAAAAACACTGATCCATAACCCGGCAAATCAACATCAGAGAGCGCAAGCGATCTCTTTTATACTCAGTTGAGCAGAGCTCACAGAGTATATTAACTTTGATTGGATAACGGTTGGTTGTACAGGTATAAAGGAATCGAGATAGATATAGACTTCCATATATCAAAATCATCAGTATCGAAAAAAAATTTGATTGAGCCATATCCGTCCGTCCGTCCGTCCGTTAACACGATAACTTGAGTAAATTTTGAGGTATCTTGACGAAATTTGGTATGTAGGTTCCTGGGCACTCATCTCAGATCGCTATTTAAAATGAACGATATCGGATATAATCGATATCGAAAATTTCGAAAAATCGAAAAAGTGCGATAATTCATTACCAAATACGGATAAAGCGATGAAACTTGGTAGGTGGGTTGAACTTATGACGCAGAATAGAAAATAAGTAAAATTTTGGACCATGGGCGTGGCACCCCCACTTTTAAAAGAAGGTAATTTAGAAGTTTTGCAAGCTGTAATTTGGCAGTCGTTGAAGATATCATGATGAAATTTGGCAGGAACGTTACTTGTATTACTATATGTATGCTTAATAAAAATTTGCAAAATCGGAGAACGACCATGCCCACTTAAAAAAAAATTTTTTAAGTGAAATTTTTACAAAAAATTTAATATCTTTACAGTATATAAGTAAATTACAGTTCTCGGCAGGCAGGTACTCATTCTGAGCAGACGTGTTTTGTTTACTCTCGATATTCTGTTGAAGCTTTCGTTTGGCGTTTGATTAGCGAACACGTGTTTCATTTGTAAACCTGTTTTTCTCAAATTTTTCCTATACAAGTGTATTAAAAACCAGTGTTTGCTAAGTGAAAACTGAAAAAAATGGCCCCCGGGCCACCAAATCTCGGGGATAATAGGTTTGCACTGCTTGCCTTAGATCCCCAACCAAAAAGAAAAAAAAACTACGTATACCCCTATGGTATATCCGAAACTACCAGACATTAAAAAAGAAAACCCTAAATTTCTTACAATTCGTGCTACTGACACAAACAAATCCCTTGCTAAATACTCGTGTTTTGCTGTACATAAAGCATTGGAATCAATCAGTAAGGAAATTCTTTCGATCTCGGAACTAAGGGACGGCAATCTTTTGCTTTTAGTAAAAAGTCAGCAAATAGCCGACAAATTTTTATCAGCGAAAAAGCTCCCTGGGTGTGTGTCAAATAGAAGTGAGTTATCATGAAAATTTAAACAGTTCAAAGGGAACTATTTATGCTCCCTGCTTAAACTATGTGGAAGATAAAGAAATCATAGAAAATATGAAATCACAAGGTGTTGTTTCCGTGTACAAATTTACAAAAACAATCGACAACGAAACCAAACCCACTGGAGTTGTACTCCTTACTTTCAACCTCTACAAGCTTCCTGACCAAGTTGAGGTATCTTGGAGGAGCGCAAAAGTTAGACCTTATTATCCTAACCCTATGAGGTGTAAAACCTGTCAGCTTTTAGGGGCATACAACCAAACGCTGCACTAATTCTCCAGCCTGTCAAACTTGTAGCCTACCTCCTCACACCCTCCATGTTCACGTACTTTATGTGTAAACTGCTCAGGTAACTTCCATCCTCTTCTAACGCATGCCCTAAGTACACGCAGTCAAAAGAAATACTGAAATTCAAATGCCAAAATAAATGTACAATGCGAGAGGCACTTAAACTTTACAAACAACAAACACCCACAATACTCAACTCATCTTTCGCTGATGTCGTGAGAGTACAGCAAAACAACAACGAAAATATTGCTACGAAAACCCTTCCCCTCTTTACCCCAACACATATCAAACACACAGCCAACGTCACCTTTACCAAATTCTTCTTTGAACATCCAATCACATGCACACACCAATTCAATCAACCTCCACAACAGAAAATAACAACCAACAAGTAAATAACCTCCAAAAACCAATTGCCGACTCACTCTATATTACTTCCAACAATTTTTCCAAAAACACCTCAAATTTAAACAGTCTCACTTTACAAAAAAATAACAATCCACAAGAAAATAACCAACAACCTAACTTATCATCTGAAACAAATTCAATCAACTTCGATTCTTTATCACAAACATTCTTCAATACACCTATACACTTAGATTCCACTCTCTCTCAAATTCTTGCACAAGCCCAAAACTTCCAAACTCAACAAATCCCACAAATTTCAACAGCAGCTACTGCTGTCACATCAGTAAACAATACAAACCCAAATCACACACATCATAATAATGATATACAAAGTATGTCAGATGATGACCAACAATAATTTAACAAATAATTGCCACAAAAAACCTCCCATGTTCGAAATCTTGCAATGGAACATGAAAGGTTTTTACAACAACTATACTGAGCTAGAACTTTTAATAAAAGAGCAATCCCCAAGCTTTATTGCTCTCCAGGAAACTCACTTAGCTGTTGGTAAAACCGCACCTGTTCCTAAACAATACCAAAGTTTTTTTCATAACTACCCATTAACAAACAGAATAAACAAGGTATCGCGGTTCTAGTTCGAAAGAACGTTCCGCACAAGCAAATCCATATAAACTCAAATATTTCCGTCCTTGCAATAGAAATTTCTCTTAGCTTTAAGTTTACTATTATATCTTTGTACATACCCCCGCATCAAAACTTCACTCGATGCGAATTAACCAACATAATAAATTGTGTCCCGAACCCCGTAATAATGCTTGGAGATTTCAATGCGTGAATCCCCTCTGGGGCTCACATAGTTGTAACAAACGTGGTGAGATATTGGAAGATTTAATTCTTTCGGAGTACTAAACGACAACAAACCTACACACTTCTCCACGCACAACTTATTTACTAACATAGATCTAACAATATGTTCTACAAATATAGCTCCAAAATTATCCACCAACACACTAGATGAGCTATTCGGCAGTGATCATTACCCGGTCATTACCGTGCTGCAGCATAATTCAGGCAACACTACACCCGCCTGCCCCAGGTTTTTAACAGACAAAGCCAATTGGGAAAGTTTTCAGAAGATAGTCTTAAAACTTGCTAGCGAGTCGCCCATTTCTGGCAATATTAATCAAGAAGCAGCCTTAATTACTAAAATCATACGCACCGCAGCCCATTACTCAATCCCCCAAACAGCCAGAAAGATACACCAGAAAAGGGTAACATATTGGACGGAGGGGCTTCTAAATTACGTAACGAAAAAAAGATCCTTTGGGCAGAATTTAAAAGAGATAGATCTGACATTAACTTAGCTAACTATAAAAAAGCGAACGCCTTATTCAGGAAAAAATCAAAACTAGCAAAAAGAGACGCTTTAAATAAATTCTCGGAAAAAATTTACAACAGAACAAATACAAAGAAGGCTTGGGCAGATATCAGAAAGCTCTCCGGCTCCTACAACCAAACTAATATTCCTCTCGTTAATAGCCCTAGCGGTCCCATCCTTCACTCAATAGACATAGCCAATCACTTTTCAGCAGTTTGGTCGAATTATTCATCGGACACAAACTTTGACTCTTCTTTTATATCAGCAAAGAAAGAATGCATAAACAAATTTAATAACCACAGCAATGGAGTTGCGGAATCCGCTGACTTTAAAATCCACCTCTCCGAGTTAGAATCCGCTCTCGCTACTATGACTGGGAAAACTCCAGGTGCCGATAGAATTTCTTATCCGATGCTTCAGCATCTTCCCAGTAGTTTAAAGCTAAGAATAGCACAATTATATAACAACATTTTATTAAAGGGAATTTATCCACAAGCTTGGAAAAACGCAATAATAGTGCCAATACCAAAATCGACTAACATTTCGACAGAAGTCCTTGGTTATAGACCGATCTCGCTTTTATGCTGTCTTGGTAAACTATTGGAAAAAATAATGGCGAAACGCATATCCTGGTACGCTTTAAAACACAACCTAATAAGCCCGCAACAAATCGCATTCAAACAAGGCCAAGGCACTATCGATGGCTTACTCCTGTTCGATAATCATATTTCTTCCGCACTTTCCAACAGCAATCATGTTTCGTGTTTAAGCCTCGACTTCGAGAAAGCTTTCGACCGAGTAGGTATACATGTAGTTCTTCGTGAAATAGAAAAATGGAACTTGAGTACAGCGATACTTACCTTTGTAAAAAATTTTCTTGTAAACCGCAAGTTCAAAACCAAAGTAAATTCCACACTATCTGAAATGTACGATTTACACAATGGGATACCTCAAGGATCTCCCTTGTCAGTAGTTTTGTTTAGTATTGCATTTAACGAAGTAAGCAACATTATTGTTAAATATAAAAACATTTCACATATTTGCTATGTCGATGATGTTCTGCTCTTTACAAAAATAAACGATTTAAACGTAGCAAAAAAAGATTTTCACGATATCCTTTCTGATATCTCAAACTGGTCTAGAAGTTCAGGCTCTAATATTAATATAGATAAATGCAGTACTCTTCATATTTGCCGTAAGCACAAATGTAGTAATATAAGTCTTAGTTATAATAATGTAAATATCACAAATGCAAATAGTCTTAAATTTTTGGGTATTATCTTTGACAAAAGATACACCTTTAAAGATCACTGTTTGTACCTAAGAAAGCAGCTGGCTGCCAGGTTAAACATTATCAAGTATTTAACCTCAAAACATTGCCTGATCAAGATCTCCACCATGGTTAATGTTACAAAAGCCTTTATCCTATCGAAGATAGATTATGGTCTTCCAATATATGGACAATGTGCAAAGAGCAACATAAAGCATCTCTACGCACCTTACCACTCAGCCGTCTGTCGGAGCATCAGAGCATTTCCAAGGTCACCCACCAGATTTGTACTTGCGGAGGCTGGCTTACCTACGATCGAAGAGAGAACTGAGCTTAACACCACACAACTTATATCAAAACTTTTTCTCTGTAACAACATCGTACTATACCAAACGGGGTGGTGAAACTTTAATGGCAGGCCATCTACCTCACTTTTCTTCCATCTACACAGCGGAAGCTGTAGCGATCTTAAAAGCAATCGATCTTGCTCAGAGCCTCTTTTCTAAAACAATAATATGCACGGACAGCATGTCAACTATAATGTCTATACTAAACACCTCGAATAAAAACTACGTCATATCCTGCATCCGAAATAAGCTAATCGAAAACTTGAATACAATAAAAGTTTGTGGGTCCCTGGACATAGGGAAATCAGAGGAAATGAGCTTGCGGACCAGCGATCCAAATTAGCTGGAAGAGAGCCATTGACCGCCTTTCAATTTATTGAAAAAAGAGATTTATATAAGTACTTTGTGGCACAACAAAGAAAGACACAAACAGCTGACTGGAAATCTATCCAACACCATTACACACAATTTAGTGATAATAGAAGCAAACCAGAATACCCGCCTTTATGTAGGTGCAACGACATCAAAGCCTTCGTCCGCCTTCGCCTAGGACACATTGCAGCCACACATGCATACAAACTCGCAGGGCAAAACCCACCATGTTGCCAATTCTGTTCTGCAACACCCCTAACGACCACGCATCTGCTCAACGAATGCACTTATTTTTCTACCACAAGAAACAAAATATTTAATCATAGCAGTCCCACAGAGTTGCTAAAAAACGCCTACTTTAGATAACATTGAAAAAATCGCAACATATCTAACACCTACAAACTTAAGGAAATTAATATAAATATGTAGTACATAATATTATCGATGTAAAACCTGTTAACTTTTACCACTTGATAAACATGTATAGATATATATGACCTCTTATACCTAACATTAGCATTGACACTTTGTACCAGCGAGCCGAAGGCCCTGGCAGCCAGCGCTCCTTTCTTAGTGTAATAACAATTGTATTGTTGTTTCACTTTTCTTAAATAATAAATAAGTAAATTATGTCAACATTCAACTCCAGTAATGATATGGTGCAACAAATTACAAAAACAAAAGAAAATTTCAAAATGGGCGTGGCTCCGCCCTTTTTCATTTGATTTGTCTAGGATAAATTTAATGCCATAAGTCGAACAAATATTTACCAATCCTTGTGAAATTTGGTAGGCGCTTAGATTCTAGGACGGTAACTGTTTTCTGGGAAAAAGGGCGAAATCGGTTGAAGCCACGCCCAGTTTTTATACACAGTAGATCGTCTGTCCTTCCGCTCGGCCGTTAACACGATAACTTGATAACTCGATATATCTTTACTAAACTCAGTTCACATAATTATCTGAACACACTTTGTATTGGTATAAAAAATGGCCGAAATCCGACTATAACCACGCCCACTTTTTCGATATCGAAAATTACGAAAAATGAAAAAAATGCCATAATTCTATACCAAATACGAAAAAAGGGATGCAACATGGTAATTGAATTGGTTTATTGACGCAAAATATAACTTTAGAAAAAAACTTTGTAAAATGGGTGTGACACCTACCATATTAAGCAGAAGAAAATGAAAAAGTTCTGCAGGGCGAAATCGAAAGCCCTTGGAATCATGGCAGGAATACTGTTCGTGGTATTACATATATAAATAAATTAGCGGTACGCGGCAGATGATGTTCTGGGTCACCCTGGTCCACGTTTTGGTCGAAATCTCGAAAACGCCTTCACATATACAACTACCACAACTCCCTTTTAAAATTCTTATTAATACCTTTAATTTGACACCCATATTGTACAAACACATTATAGAGTCACCCTTGGTCCACCTTTATGGCGATATATCGAAAAGGCGTCCACCTATAGAACTAAGGCCCACTCCCTTTTAAAATACTCATTATCACATTTCGTTTGATACTCATAATGTACAAACGCATTCTAGAGTCAACCCTGGTCCACCTTTATAACGATATCCCGAAAAGGCGTCCACCTATAGAACTAAGGCCCACTCCCTTTTAAAATACTCATTAACACCTTTCATTTGATATCCATATCGTAAACAAATTCTAAAGTCACCCCTGGTCCACCTTTATGGCGATATCTCGAAAATGCGTCCACCTATAGAACTAAGGCCCACTCCCTTTTAAAATACTCATTAACACCTTTCATTTGATACCCATATCGTACAAACAAATTCTAGAGTCACCCCTGGTCCACCTTTATGGCGATATCTCGAAAAGGCGTCCACCCATAGAACTAAGGCCCACTCCCTTTTAAAATACTCATTAACACCTTTCATTTGATACCCATATCTTACAAACAAATTCTAGAGTCACCCCTGGTCCACCTTTATATCGATATTTCGAAAAGGCGTCCACCCATAGAACTAAGGCCCACTCCCTTTTAAAATACTCATTAACACCTTTCGTTTGATACCTATATTGTATAAACGCATTCTAGAGTCATCCCTGGTCCACCTTTATGGCTATATCTCGAAAAGGCGTTCACCTATAAAACTAAGGCCCACTCCCTTTTAAAATACTCATTAACACCTTTCATTTGATACCCATATCGTACAAACAAATTCTAGAGTCACCCCTGGTCCACCTTTATGGCGATATCTCGAAAAGGCGTCCACCCATAGAACTAAGGCCCACTCCCTTTTAAAATACTCATTAACACCTTTCATTTGATACCCATATCGTACAAAAAATTCTAGAGTCACCTCTGGTCCACCTTTATGGCAATATCTCGAAAAGGCGTCCACCTTTAGAACTAAGGCCCACTCCCTTTTAAAACACTCATTAACACCTTTCGTTTGACACCCATATTGTACAAACGCATTCTAGAGTCACCCCTGGTCCACCTTTATAACGATATCCCGAAAAGGCGTCCACCTATAGAGCTAAGGCTCACTCCTTTTTAAAATACTCATTAACACCTTTCGTTTGATACCCATGTCGTACAAACAAATTCTAGAGTCACCCCTGGTCCACCTTTATGGCGATATCTCGAAAATGCGTCCACCTATAGAACTAAGGCCCATTCCCTTTTAAAATACTCACTAACACCTTTCATTTGATACCCATATCGTACAAACAAATTCTAGTGTGACCCCTGGTCCACCTTTATGGCGATATCTCGAAAAGGCGTCCACCTATAGAACTAAGGCCGATTCCCTTTTAAAATACTCATTAACACCTTTCATTTGATACCCATATCGTACAAACAAATTCTAGAGTCACCCCTGGTCCACCTTTATGGCGATATCTCGAAAAGCCGTCCGCCTATAGAACTAAGACCCACTCCCTTGTAAAATACTCATTAACACCTTTCATTTGATACCCATATCGTACCAACAAATTCTAGAGTCACCCCTGGTCCACCTTTATGGCGATATCTCGAAAATGCGTCCACCTATAGAACTGAGGCCAACGCCCTTTTAAAAAAATCATTAACACCTTTCTTTTGATACCCATATCGTACAAACAAATTCTAGAGTCACCCCTGGTCCACCTTTATGGCGATATCTCGAAAAGGCGTCCACCTATAGAACTAAGGCCCACGTCCTTTTAAAATATTCATTAACACCTTTCATTTGATACCCATATCGTACAAACAACACATTCCAGCGTTACCCTAGGTTCATTTTCCTACATGGTGATTTTCCCTTATTTTGTCTACATAGCTCTCAACTGAGTATGTAATGTTCGGTTACACCCGAACTTAGCCTTCCTTACTTGTTTTGATTTGCAGAACACAGCGATAGATTTCAGAAGTTGATTTCGGTCAGGTGCAGAAAACAATTTCACAACGATGGGTGAATTGTGTGTTTTCTGTTGTTTATTACCCACTCCCTTTCGCAGTCGAAAGCTTTGTGCTCAGCCACACAACAAATTTTCGAAAAAAGCTCAGGAAAACACTCATTAGCAGTTTGTAGAATGCCAGTAATAATTAAATCAGATGCAACAGCTCTACTTTCAAGAGCATTGAGCTGGGCCTGAGCTTCGATGAGTTCATTACGTAGCATTAGAACATCAGAGCACGCGTTCTCAACTGCAATCACTCTCCTCTCAATTTCCGTGAAAGATATTTTCAAGTTAGCCGTTTCAGCAGCTAACTCACCGAATTTTTGCATAATGCGCTCTTCAGTCTTCCCCATTACAGCTGTCAACTCTTTAACTATAGTCTGTCAGCTCTTCCAATTCCTTTTTAAGCACATTCGATGACGGTGTGAGAGGGGTTTTAGGGGGAGATGACTGTCCTCTTGCTGGATTTTTCCGCGACATTGCTGTTGGTTTCATAAATTATTTTTTGTATTATTCGACAATTGGCTGGAACAGGTTAACTGGTACAAACAAATTAACACCACAAACAGTTCGCAGCACACGCGCACATCTACAACACAAACGATGTGGACAATAGTCGAGTTATTTCTGAGGAAATATACAATTATATGAGAGCGCTTAAAAACACGTCCTACTCAGTTGACATTTGAAATGAAAGATATGGTCGCAAAGCCTAAAGGTTACTCACAGGAAGGAATACATGCCTGCCAAAATACTGCCCTCAGAACCGCTACGGGCTGTCTTCTTATGTCCCCAGAACACCACCTACACAATGAGGCAAGAGTACTGCCAATTAGGGAGAGAAATGAAATGCTGAACAAACAGCTTCTGTTGAATACCCAGAAACCTGGGCAGCTCAACAGAAATCTGATTGATGAGGCTACACCTCCCAGGGGCTTATGGGGTCATCTCTGTAAGCATTCTGGGGAAATATGGTTCGCCCCTGTTGAAACTGAAAGTTTCCTTGGACTCCCGTTAGAGGACAGTGATCACAATTTGTGATCGGTCGCAACTCGCTTCCCAAGGCAGTCGGTTCTATGTACCGGAGCGACTCGGGATTTTCCCCGACCAAGTACTGTCATTTCAGTGTGACCCCATTCAATTTGTTGCGTCCCTCCCACAAATTGTCATCCTCCCAGCAGCTCATTGCAGCAGGACTGCTCCATATTCTCTTACTCCGGGAAGGCATCGAATCCAATCCGGGTCCGTCTCCTGACCCCGGTCCTGAGAAATGGTTTTGCTGCATCTGCCGGAAAAGAATCTTTTTAGGACGGTCATACTCTGTTCAGTGTGTCTCGGGCAAGGGATGGTTGCATCGGACAGGTTGTTCTGGGCTTGATCCCAAAACCCGACGTCCACGTAACTTTTATAAATCTTTTGTGGCTCCTTGCTGTTCACGCCCAAGGGCGTCCCGTAGTCTATGCCTAAGCGCCCCCCACTACCTTCCAGCAGCCCCGCTGCTGCTCGCGCCCCACGGCGCCAACAACTCAAACAGCTGCTAGCACTCATAACTACTACCTTCGTAGTAGAGTCGGTAGCTATGCTGAGCATCAGCCCCTGCCCCCGTCTTCTCCCTCCCCCCTTTTTTTCCGGCAGCAATCGTGCAGGTCAGGGAAACAGACTCTTAGTCCCTACCTCCGTTTGCACCGTTTGCCAGCACAGAATATATAGGTTTGCGACATCTGCCCAATGAAGCTCCTGCCTTGGGTGTTGCCACTTTCCTAGATGTTCTGGCCTCCGCGACGGCAACCCCCCCAAACCCGCGGAAATGGAGGCGGCCTCGCGTTTATCATACACCACTCTGTACAATATTATATATTTGATCCTGGCATCGACCGCAGGGACAATGTCTTAGAACGTCAAGGCCTATCTGTCCGGTCAGGCGATGCAAACCTAGAAATCATCAACATCTACATCCCTCCTGCCACGGTTGCCCCAGTGGATACCGCCCTAATATCAGAGCCTTACTCACTGGCAACAATCGCATTATCTTAGGCGATTTCAATGCCCATCATGATCTATGACATTCAAACTTGCGGGCGGACAGTAGGGGTGAGATGTTGGCGGATCAAATAGAAGAAACGACGTTCTGCACAATAAACATAAACGCCACCACACGTATGGTAGGAAGCTGTCACCACAATTCGCCGGATGCGAAAAAATGCGCGAGCGCTTTCTGCCGACAATATATAATGCATCCTACGGTCGACAAAGATAGACGGAGAGCCAATAGACACGCACATAAATACAAATTCAGCGCGTCACCAATCACCATCATCGCTAAAGAGGTTGAGGACGCCGTTGGTCGTGCTAAACCATCCAAAGCAGTGGGCCCAGACGGCATAGCCATGCCGATGCTTAAAAGCCTAGGGAAAGAGGGTTTCAAATATTTAGCACATGTCTTCAACCTGTCTCTTTCCACCTTTGTCATACCCGAGAAATGGAAAATGGCCAAGGTGGTCCCGCTACTAAAGCCTGGGAAACCAACTAACATAGGTGAGTCGTATCGTCCGATATCTCTCCTATCGCCAGTGGCAAAGACGCTTGAAGCCATTTTGCTCCCTTATTTCCAAGCAAATTTGCAGCTAGCCTCCCATCAGCATGGCTTCAGAAAACTCCATACCACTACCACCGCGCTAAATGCCATTAGCATCCAGATAAATTGCGGTTTAAATCAATACCCCCACCATAGAACAGTACTCGTAGCGCTAGACCTATCAAAAGCTTTTACTGCAAGACCTGGAAGGGTCTACCCTTCCCCCATGTCTTAAAAGGTGGACCGCAAATTATCTGGGTGGTCGGCAGGCATCGGTGCAATTTAGAAACGAAACATCAAAACCAAGGAGAATTAAACAAGGGGTGCCACAGGGTGGTGTCCTATCCCCACTTTTGTTTAATTTCTACATATCTAAGCTACCTTCACCACAGGAAGGAGTCACAATCGTTTCCTACGCCGATGACTGCACAATAATGGCCACAGGCCCAGGCCCAAAGATCGATGCGCTATGCAATAAAATAAACGGCTACCTCCCTGATCTCTCCAGTTTTTTCGCCTCTCGAAACCTGGCATTATCACCGACTAAATCTTCCGCGACCTTATTTACAACATGGACGTCCCAAATGATCTCAATAAACAGGCGTCGGGCCTTTATACCGGGAACTTCCCGGTGAATCCAGTACTTAAAGAAAAGTATCCAAAACTCGCGGAAGAGGAACGCATACTCCCCAGGGAAACGCGTGTCACTCTTGCTCAACTTCGTTCTGGATACTGTAACAGGTTAAACTCTTACCTATCCAGAATCAACCCCGACATACAAAATGTATGCCCCGCTTGCAATGTGTCCCCACATGACACCAACCATCTCTTTAATTGTAATGTGGAACCAACGCCTCTAACACCCCTTTCCTTATGGTCCACCCCTGTTGAAACGGCAAGTTTCCTTAGACTACCGTTATAAGATATTGATGACAATTTGTGATCGGTCACGGCTATTAGGTGGGGCGAAGCATTGCTACAACAACAACAACAACAACATCGGTCACACCTATTGGATGGGGCAAAGCACTGCTACAACAACAACAACTGAGGCACAGAAGAACATTTGACCACTAAACTTTTCAAACAAGGAGGCGAAACGATGCACAATTTTTACGCATACTTTAAATATAAAGAAGCTTTTGGCATTGGTAGCACCTGGAGCCGCTATATCTTAATTACACTTCACTTCAAATGCTTCTGACGTCTCTTTGTCATTGTCTGCTCTAACATTATTTATTACAATATGGTTCAGAGGAGGCAACTATGTATGCTATCATGAATACGAGAATAAAGTTTGCCGTAATATTAATGGTGTTTACATTATGCCAGATGGATGTATCAAAGAAAATTAAAAAGTATGCTGCTTTCCTATAGCCACCACCCGTTGATAGCGGAGGAAGGAAAGGAGATGCCCTTACTTAGGTGGTAACTTCAAGATTGATTGATTTGATATTAATTGGTGTTTCCAAATGCCTTCAGTTACTACTCACAAGAAAAATCTGATGAAATAATGAATTTCAATTACTTTCGCAATTCCTTTGAGGAATGGAATGGGAAATTCGAAAGTACGTTTTCCATTCCTTGTAATGTAATTTAAAGAAATTTAGAAAGAAATTACAATTGCGCAAAGTATTTTTGTTTTTTTTTCAATTACAAACAAAAAATTGTTTGTACTCGAGCCTCAAAAAACGAAATTACTTTTGGTATTTTTTTTTAGGAATTGAAATGTAATGAATTCCTTTGCTGTGGAGAAAGGGAATTGACTTCTTTTTCCAATTACTGAGGAATGTAATGGGTAATGTAATGGAATTGAATTTACCCAGCTCTAGTTTTGGGGTATGTATGTATACTATTCAGTGGACATCTAGGAACGCCAGGGAGTATATTTTAAAATTTGATATTAAAAAATATTGTGAAAAATCGATTGATTAAATACCCCACCGCGCGGGGGTAGGATTTGAACGTGCACTCCTATGATGGTTGAAGTGTTGCAAACGCATTCAGCCACGCCATGCCTTAGTTGTTGTAAACTTATCCCAATTACCTTCTTTGCATATTTTATGCTTTACACAGTATATACTTCGTATATTATCTATCATGTGGTAAAGATATCCTTTTTGTTATTCGCAGGTTTCAAAGAAACTGGTATTTTTGCTTTTCGTCTATTTATAGAAGTACAAATAATTAACCAATGTTGTATATTTGTATAAATTAAGCGGGGATTGCCATACTTGCTTTTAAATGTATGAAAACATTTATTTGAAGCAATTTTTTAATTTAATTTATTTAATAATTTGGGAAAAATTCAAATAACGTAACATCAGGACGGATAAGGAGGCAGCTGTTTCGATTATACCTTGTAATTCACCTCAAAGCCTTTTTTCCCGGGGGTAGGATTTGAACCAGCATTCCTACGATGTTGAAGTGTTACAAACGCATTCAAACACGTCATGCCTTAATTGTTGTAAACTTATCCGAATTGCCTTCTTTGCATATTTTAGTCTTTAAATAGTACATACTTCGTATATTTTTATGTGTTAAAGATATGATTTTTGTTGTTGGAAAGTTTCAAAAAACTGGTATTTTGTCGTTTTTTCTATTTATAGAACTACAAAGAATTAACCAATGTTGTCTATTTGTATGCATTAAGCGGGGACTGCCCTAATTGCTTTTAAATGTATGAAGACATTTATTTGAAGCAATTTTTTAATTCAATTTATTTAATAATTTGGGAAAAATTTAAACAACGTGACATCAGGACGGGCAAGCCGACAGCTGTTTCGATTATATCTTGTAAATCTCTTCAAAGTCTTTTCTCCCAGCAGGGGATCTGATTCCACCTTCCTACGATGGTTGAGGTCTTACAAACGCATTAAGCTGCGTCATGCCTTAGTTGTTATAAACTTATCATAATTGCCTTATTTGCATACTAGCCTTTACCCGCGGCCCCGTCCGCCAGGAGAAATTTAAATATATGGGCTATTCGCGTTAGCCTGCTTATTATCTGTTTAAAATTTTGTTTTCTGTCTAATGCATTTTATTTTTGTAATTGAGTTAAAAAAAGAACTAAATGAGCTGATAACCTGATAGGATCCCAAATGATCCCGAAATTATCCAGAAAAAGCTACGAAATGACCCCCACGCTATCGCGGACGGATCCCGAAAACCATCCAGAAATGCCCCGAAAGGGTCTCCAAAAGTTCCCTGAATAGTCCCAAAAAAACCCGAAATGACAGCGACACGATTCTAGACGTATCCAGAGAACCACACAGAAATGATCCCTGAAGGTGTTCCAAAATGATCCCGAAAAGGTTCCGAAATGACCCTGACGGGCTCCCAGGCGGATTTCAAAAACCATACAGAAAATTTCCAGGAAGGGTCCCTAAATTATCCCGACATACTCCAGAAAAAGTTCCGAAATGGCTCCGAGGTGATCCACGACGGATCGCGAAAACCATACAGAAATGATTCCGGAAGGATCCCAAAATGATCCCGAAATAGTCCGGAAATGACCCAGATGGGATCCCGCACAGATCCAGAAATGATCCCGGAAGGGTGCAAAAACTATCCCGGAAAAGTAAAAAAAAATTCCGAAATTGCTCCTACGGCATCCCGGACGGATCCAGAAATGAACTCGGAAGGGTCCCCAAATGATCCCAAAATGGTCCCGAAATGACCCTGATGGATCCGGTAAACCATCAAGAAATTATGCCGAAAGGGTCCCAAAATGATCCCGAAATAATACAGAGAAAGTCACGAAACGACCCCTAGAGGATCCCCAAATGATGCCGTATTAGCCCCGAAAAGGTCCCGAAATAACCCCGACGGGATCCCGGACAAATCCCGAAAACCATCCAGAAATTATGCCGGAAGGAATCCCAAATGATTCCGAAAAAGTTCCGCATTGATTCCGACGGGATCCCGAACGGATACCGAAAATCATCTAGAAGTGATGCCGGAAACGTCCTCAAATGATCACCTAATAGTCCCGAAATGACGTTTAATGGGTCATGGACGGATCCCATAAACCATCCAGAAATGATCCCGATATAGTCCCGAAGAAGTCACGAAATGACCCTGACGGGATCTTGAACGCACCCCTAAATGACCCTGACGGGATCCCGGACAGATCCCGAAATCCATCCAGAAATGATCTTGGGAGGGACCCCAAATGAACCCGAAAAAGTCCCGCAATGATTCCGACGGGATCCTGATCGGATACCGAAAACCATCCAGAAGTGATGCCGGAAAGGTCCTCAAATGATCTCCTAATAGTTCATTTCATTCATTTTCATTTCATTTCATTTATTAGGCATTTTCCTTATATCTATGTATGTACATATTAAAATAACATCGTAAAAGCAAACAATTTAATCTTATATATATGGGATATATGTACAAGTAGATATAGGAAAAGTTAAGACATTTTTATGCCAATTCAGCATAGTGACAAATGTCAATTATAGCAAATATAAAAAATACAGTGGGGTGAACTGTTAAATAAAGTGATTAAATTATAAATGGTTGTTTAATTTAATTATAGTATATAAAAAGATTCAGCTAAAATTCCAACAAACCCATGGGTAAATGAAAGGAAAAGCAATTAAAATTATGAAGTATTTGTTATTATAAACGGGTTATGTAGCTGGCTGAAGCAAAACTTCGATTTCATTGTGTGCGAGGCCTAAGAGGAAGGACTTAACACTTTCTGTAAATTGCCGAAGATTCCGTAAAGTACGTATTTCGGTGGGAAGTATATTGAAGAGTTTTCGTGAAACAATTGTGAAAAACTTGCTTGAATGTGTGGTTCTGGTCGAAGGTACAACGACTCTAGTTTGTGAGTTTGTCCTCAGGTTATATGTTTCCGACCTCATACTTTGCAGATAGCCACATCTAATAAAAAAAATTTTTAAAACTTTGAAATAATACAGGTCCTTGACTGGGAGAATCCCTAGACTTCTAAAAAGTTCTCTCGATGGATGCAGCCGGTTAACATTAGATATTTTTCGAACAGCATACTTTTGCAATACTAGTAACGGCTGGGTTTTGTTAAGGGTGGCGCCACCCCAGCAGCTGATTCCGTATTTTAATTTAGAATGAAAGACCGCATAATAAACTATTTTGAGAAGATTGTTGGAACCGGAAGTTCTGAGATGATAAAGACAACGCAAAGAGAATTGAAGATATTTTTTTAGACGGGATATATGGTTACCCCAGCTCATATTCGTATCAACCGTTACACCCAGATACTGAAATTCATCAACATAGTCTATCGTGAAGCAGTACTTACTACAGGCCACAAGCGAGGCGAAGGTACCGGACTGAAAAACTTGGCACATATTGTCATGTAAAGCAAATCGCTCGCAAATCGCAGAATGAAAAACAATACTTACATCCGGTGGTTTTTTTATATTTAGACTAAAACTCATGAGTTTGGTCTTATTGCTAGCGACGAGCTTATGTTTTGCAAACCAAGTTCTCAGTAGATGTACATCATGGTTTATACTACTTATCAAATCAAAGGTGTTAGGAGAACTATAGGCCATCGCAAGATCATCTGCGAATGCAGTGACTTCCCCCAAGAAGGGCATATCAAAAATTGAATTAACATAAATTAAAAATAAGATGGGACCGAGCACGGAGCCTTGCGGAACCCCTCTCGTGATTGGATTAGTCTTCCCCAGCTTTCCGCAAACTCTGACGCATTGTACCCTTTCAGAAAGGTATGATTGAAACCACTTATGTACAAATCCTCGAAAACCGGCATCATACAATTTATTTATTAAAATAGCATGATCTACCGTGTCAAAAGCTTTGGCTATGTCTACGAAAAGACCAGCGCAATTTTTTTTATTGTCCAACTCTTGATAAATAAAAGAGCAGAATTCTAGTAGAGCATCTTCAGTAGAGCGGTTTGCTCTAAAACCAAACTGCCTTGGACTAAAAAAGCTTCTGCTTTCTAGAAACTGCAAAATTCGATTTTTAAGAGCTTTTTCAAAGACCCTGACGGGATCCCGACAACTATCTAGAAATGATGCCGAAAGGGCCCGCAAATGATCCCGTATTAGTCGAGAAAAAGTCCCGAAATGACCCCGACGGGATGCCGGACGAATCCCAAAAACCATCCAGAAATGATGTCGGAAGGGACCCCAATGATCCCGAAAAAGTCCCGCAATTATTCCGACGGGATCCTGAACGGATACTGAAAACCATCCAGAAGTGATGCCGGAAAGGTCCTCAAATGCTCACCTAATAGTCCCAAAATGACCCTGACGGCATCCCGAACAAATCCCGAAATCCATCCAGAAATGATCTTGGCAAGGTCCCAAAATGATCCCGAAATAGTCTCGGAAAAGTCCAGAAATTACCTTGACGGGTTCCCGGACGAATCCTGAAAGCCATCCTTAAATGATCCCGAAAAAGCCCCGAAATGACCCTGACGGGATCCCAAAAGGATTCCGAAAACTATCCAGAAATGATGCCGGAAAGGTCCTCAAATGATCCCCTAATAGTCCCGAAATGACCGTGACGAGATCCCGAACGGATCCCAACAACTATCCAGAAATGATGCCGAAAGGGTCCGCAAATGATCCCGTATTAGTCGAGAAAAAGTCCCGAAATAACCCCGACGGGATCCCGGACGAATCCCAAAAACCATCCAGAAATGATGCCGGTAGGTATCCCAAATGATCCCGAAATAATCCCGAAATGACCTCGCCGGCATCCCGGACGGATACCGAAAATTATCCAGAAATGATGCCGGAAAGGTCCACAAATGATCCCCTAATAGTCCCGAAATTACCCTGATGGGATCCCGGACGGATCCCGAAAACCATCCAGAAATGATGCCGAAAGGGTTCCCAAATGATCCCGTATTAGTCGCGAAAAAGTCCCGAAATGACCCCGACAGCATCCCGAACGGATCCCGAAAACCATCCAGAAATTATGCCGGAAGAGCCCCAAATGATCCCGAAAAGGTCCCCAAATACCCCGACGAGATCCAGGACGGATACCGAAAACCATCCAGAAATGATGCCGGTAGGTCCCGAAATGACCCCGACGGGATCCCGGACGGATCCCGAAAACCATACAGAAATGATGCCGGAAGAGCCCCCAAATGATCCCGAAAAAGTCCCCAAATGACCCCGACATGCTCCAGAAAAAGTTCCGAAATGGCTCCGAGGGAATCAACGACGGATCGCGAAAACCATACAGAAATGATTCCGGAAGGATCCCAAAATGATCCCGAAATAGTCCGGAAATGACCCAGATGGGATCCCGCACAGATCCAGAAATGATCCCGGAAGGGTCCCCAAATTATCCCAAAATGGTCCCGAAATGACCCTGATGGATCCGGCAAACCATCAAGAAATTATGCCGGAAGGGTCCCCAAATGATCCCGAAATAAAACAGAAAAAGTCACGAAACGACTCCTAGAGGATCCCCATATGATCCCGTATTAGCCCCGAAAAAGTACCAAAATGACCCTGACGGGATCCCGAAAGGATTCCGAAAACAATCCAGAAATGATGCCGGAAAGTTCCTCAAATGATCCCCTAATAGTCCCGAAATGACCGTGACGGGATCCCGACAACTATCCAGAAATGATGCCGAAAGGGTCCGCAAATTATCCCGTATTAGTCGAGAAAAAGTTCCGAAATGACCAGACGGGATCCCGGACGAATCCCAAAAACCATCCAGAAATGATGCCGGTAGGTATCCCAAATGATCCCGAAATAGTCCCGAAATGACCTCGTCGGCATCCCGGACGGATCCCGAAAATTATCCAGAAATGATGGCGGAAAGGTTCCCAAATGATCCCCTAATAGTCCCGAAATTACCCTGATGGGATCCCGGACGGATCCCGAAAACCATCCAGAAATGATGCCGAAAGGATTCACAAATGATCCCGTATTAGTCGCGAAAAAGTCCCGAAATGACCCCGACGAGATCCCGGACGGATCCCGAAAACCATCCAGAAATGTTGCCGAAGGGTTCCCAAATGATCCCGTATTAGTCGCGAAAAAGTCCCGAAATGACCCGACGGGATCCCAGACGGATCCCGAAAACCATCCAGAAATTATGCCGGAAGAGCCCCCAAAATGATCCCGAAAAAGTCCCCAAATGACCCCGACGAGATCCCGGACGGATCCCGAAAACCATCCAGAAATGATGCCGGAAGAGCCCCCAAATGATCCCGAAAAAGTCCCCAAATGACCCCGACGAGATCCCGGACGGATCCCGAAAACCATCCAGAAATGATGCCGGAAGAGCCCCCAAATGATCCCGAAAAAGTACCCAAATGACCCCGACGAGATCCCGGACGGATCCCGAAAACCATTCAGAAATGATGCCGGAAGAGCCCGCAAATGATCCCGAAAAAGTCCCAAAATGACCCCGACGAGATCCCGGACGGATCCCGAAAACCATCCAGAAATGATGCCGAATGATCCCGTATTAGTCGCGAAAAAGTCCCGAAATGACCCCGACGGGATGCCGGACGAATCCCGAGGACCATCCAGAAATGATGCCTAAAGGGACACAAATAACCTCGAAAAAGTCCCGTAATGATCCCGGAAACCATCAAGAATTTATCTCTCGAAGGTACGCAAATGATCCCGGACGGATCCCGAAACCATCCAGAAATGATGCCGGAAGGGTCCCCAAATGATCGCGAAATAGTCCCGAAATGATTCCGGAATAGTCCCGAAAATGTCCCAAAATAACCCCGACGGGATCCCGGACGGATCCCGAAAACTATACAGAAATGATCCCGGAAGGGTCCCAAAATGATCCCGAAATAGTCCCGAAAAAGTCCCGAAATTACCCCCTCGTAATCCCGGACCGATCCCGAAAACCATCCAGAAATGATCCCGGAAAGTCTCGATATGTCCCTTACGGGATTACAAATAAGGTGAAGCTAATTATAAAACCACGTTAATAAGGCAGCAGGCGCATTGGAGCGAATGAAAAGTTACATAGAAACATACAGGTAAAGCTAATAAAAGCGTGCTAATAAAAACAATTGAAGGAGGGCGGATGGCGGGAGTAGAAGGAGAGGACCACTGATCGTTCCTCCAAAATTGTCTAGATCTCGTTCTGTATGTACCAGATACCAAAAACTATTGATTTGGGAGAAAATTTATATTGAGTTATAACAATTTATAGATTTTACACCAGAGGGGGTGATAAAGGGGGGCGGGCGGAGGGTGTCACTGCTTACTTTGTAAGCCCTCGACTTATTTGACCCCTTGAGTCTGTGATATTGGTGAAGGCCAGTATACGTAAAGTTATAATGTGTAAAAATTATTGAAAAATAATTTCTCGAAGGGGTCGTGGGACCCCCACCCCTCTCCATGTTCGAAAAAAATTTCGCTAGTAGACTACTGTCTGTGTCCCAAATTTCATCAAAATCCGTGCAGCCATTCTGGCGTGATTCAGTCGCAAAGACGAAAAAATATAATAATTAAATTATAACTGTTCCTAGGGGGCGGAGACCACGCCCCTTTTGGAAAATATATAGCTAGTAGATCCTTCTAGACTATTGGCTATATGTGTGCAAAATTTCATCCAAATCGGTCCAGCCGTTCTTGCGTGATTGAGTCACAAAGACAAACGTCTGGACAAACATCCAAACTTTGCCATTTATAATATATATTAGTATTGTATTCTGTATACAGTACATTCTTCGTATATTATCGTGTGTTAAGGATATTGTGGCAAATGTAATCAGTTTCGATGAGTCACTGTGCTGATAGTAAATAAATGCACAACAACACCAAAATAAGCAACCATACATATGTGCATGTAAACATCAAAGCTAACGGCCAGACACACATGCAAACAGCAAAAAGTGTGATACACAGTAAAGTTGTCAATTAATACCATTTTGCCATACTGAATAATGGAGTTATTTATTCGACAGTTCAGCGATTCGATCGTTAACAGAAAGTGCATAATAATTAGAAATTTCCCAAAATTCACTACAATTGGTGTCAGGAGAGAAATTGTTGAATAAATTCCAGAGGACGACAAGGACATGGCCAAGTTGAGTGAATTGAAGATTCAGAAACTAAAAAAGGAGTTGGAAGCCCGAGGGTTGAATACTACTGGCCATAAATCCGACTAAGGGAAGCTATGGAATCGGAAGGAATCGGCGTTGATGAACACACTTTTCGTCCTGAGGTGGAAGAGACAGCGTCTAAAATGTTGGAGAAGATAGAGGCTCCGAATCCATTGGCAAGTGTGGACATTAACGCAATCCTAACAATGATGAAGCAAATGTCACAACCGAAATGGCATCCCAACTAGAACCCCAAGAGACACGCATATCATTCAAGATCGAAGCACAGGAGGCACGCATTTCAGAAATGTCATCTCACAGGAGGAGCAAATAACATATATGGCATCTCAATTCGACGAACAGAAAACAGACATGGCGTCACGGATTGCAGAACAGGAGACACGCATAACAATACGATTCGAAGCACAAGAAGAGCATATCTCATCAAAGCTGGCGGCACAAGAAACAAAGGTCTCATCGCAGCTGGAGGCTTTTAGTGAACGACAACAGAAAATTGAGGACGAGATGGATGCTTTTAAAGATTGAATCCAAGAGTTGCTATTGAACCGTCCAATCACTTCAACGTCTACTCTGATGGTAAAATTCCCAACGTTTGATGTCTCTGTTCCTTTCTAGGTATTTAAGCTCCAATTTGAGAAGAGGTCAGCAGCGAACAACTGTAATTCTGAAGATAAGGTTGCTGCATTGTTCGTGGCGTTAAAAGGACCTGCTGCTGAAATCTTAAAGACCATCCCAGAGGGAGAACGACACAATTATGAAGCATTGATGGCCGTAGTGGAAAGACGTTAAGGAGAGCATAGGAAACAGATATACCAAATTGAATTGCAGATCCGCTCCAGAAGGCTAATGAAACATTTCAGGAGTTCTCATCAGACGTTGAAAGATTGGCTCATCTCGCAAATACGGGATGTCGAAACGAAGCGAGCTACATATGCAAACCCAACATTTGTTGAAACGGAATCACACGCACTAACTCAGCAAACAGCGTCACTTTTGAGGTAGCCACCATACAAAGCTCATCGCGTGGAAGTGGAAAGACCAGAGTGGGTAGACACAGTTTTGGAAGTATTAAAGGGATCGCAACAAAAATGCCGGAGTTAAGGCTTGGTTTCCTCAAAAGCGGTGCCGCTATGTTACGACCGCTAAAGAGCGGCCGGTATACTCACCTTTTTCAGCGGCCTCGCTTTGTTGGAAACTATGGACAGTTACGGCAGATGATTGGCAAATTTAATTTTGCGTGTTTTATAGTTTATTTTTATACTCAGCTGAGCGGAGCTCACAGAGTATATTAATTTTGTACGCATAACGGTACCCCGTAACGGCATACACTAATCGAGATAGATATAGACTTCTATATATCAAAATGATCTGGGCGAAAAAAGAAATTAATTTAGACATGTCCGTCCGTCCGTACGTCCATCCGTCTGTCCGTAAACACGATAACTTGAGTAAATTTTGAGGTATGCATTTTCCTGGGCACTCATCTCAGATCGCTATTTAAAATGAACGAAATCGGACTATAACCACGCCCACTTTTTCGATATCGAAAATTTCGAAAAACCGGAAAAGTGCGATAATTCATTACCATAGACGGATAAAGCGATGAAACTTGGTAGGTGGGTTGACCTTATGACGCAGAATAGAAAATTTGTAAAATTTTGTACATGGGCGTGGCTCCGCCTACTTTTAAAAGAAGGTAATTTACAAGTTTCGCAAGCTGTAATTTGGCAGTCGTTGAAGGTATCATGATTTGGCAGGAACGTTACTCCTATTAATATAGGTGTGCTAAATAAAAATTAGCAGAATCGGGCGACGAACACGCCCACTTAAAAAAAAATTTAAGTAAATTTTAACAAAAAAATTGAATATCTTTACAGTATATAAGTAAATTATGTCAACATTCAACTCCAGTAATGATATGGTGCACCAAAATACAAAAATTAAAGAAAATTTGAAAATGGGCGTGGCTCCGCCCTTTTTTATTTAATTTGTCTAGAATACTTTTAATGTCATAAGTCGAACAAAAATGTACCATCCTTGTGAAATTTGGTAAGGGCATAGCTTCTATAACGATAACCTTTTTCTGTGAAAATGGGCTAAATCGATTGAAGCTACGCCCAGTTTTTGTACACACTCGACCGTCTGTCCTTCCGCTCGGCCGTTAACACGATAACTTGAGCAAAAATCGATATATCTTTACTAAGCTTAGTTTACGTACTTATGTGCACTCACTTTATCATGGTATTAAAAATTGGCGAAATCCGACTATGACCACGCCCACTTTTTCGATATCGAGAATTTCGAAAAATTAAAAAAAATGCCATAATTTTATACCAAATACGAAAAAAGGGATGAAACATGGTGATTAGATTGGTTTTTTGACGCAAAATATAACTTTACAAAACACTTTGTAAAATGGTCGTAACACCTACCATATTAAGTAGAAGAAAATGAAAATGTTCTGCAGGGCGAAATCAAAAGCCCTTGGAATCATGGCAAGAATACTGTTCGTACATATATAGATAAATTAGCGGTACCCGACAGATGATCTTCTGGGTCACCTGGTCCACATTTAGGTCGATATCTCGAAAACGCCTTCACTTATACAACTAAGGGCCACTCCCTTTTAAAACCCTCATTAATACCTTTAAATTGATACCCATATCGTACAAAATCATTATAGGGTCACCCCTGGTCCACCTTTATGGCGATATCTCGAAAAGGCGTCTACCCATAGAACCAAAGCCCATTCCCTTTTAAAGTACTCATTAACACCATTCATTTGATACCCATATCGTACAAACACATTCTAGAGTCACCGCTGGTCCACCTTTATGGCGATATCTCGAAAAGGCGTCCACGTATAGAATTATGGCTCACTCCCTTTTAAAATACTCTTTAGTGCCTTCCATTTGATACCCATGTCATACAAACATATTCCAGGGTTACCCTAGGTTCATTTTCCTAAATGGTGATTTTCCCTTATTTTGTCTCCAAAGCTCTCAGCTGAGTATGTAATGTTCGGTTACACCCGAACTTAGCCTTCCTTACTTGTTTTTTTTTATTATTTTCTTTAAACAAACGCACAAGAAAAAAAATTTAAATCGAAAATGTATTTTTATAAATAATTTCAATTGTTTGACAAAATGTTCATCGCTTTGACAATAGCGGTGGCAAAAAACGGTGATGAACGAGTTTCTACCGTCAAAACGGCCGTAATATTTTATGCCCTGCCGCTATATTACGTTACGTTGAACTTCACCGTCTTCTTAGTTTCCACATAATTACTTTTACAGTACAACATTTTTGACAACATTCTCTACTGCTATGTAGCGGCCGCTATATAGAGGCACCTCTTTCGAGGAAACCAAGCCTTTAGAGTTTCAACTGCGACAACCCAGGTGACATTGCACGTGATTGCGACACCAACCCCAATAGTTTCAACCATTATAAACCTATAAGAAGGTAAAACCATTCTCCCTCCTCGGCGCCCATAATGGTTTTTTGATTTAAAAAAAAGTTTTAAATCTCTCTCTTAAACTTTGTGGAAATGCCAAACCAAAGGAAACACAATGAAGATATGTGTTGGTTTGTCATTTTTCACTTTTTTGAAATGCCCAATAAATAAAAATGTATGATATTAATGGAAACTTGTAACGAATTGTTTTAAAATCGATTTTTGTGTTTCGTGATAACTTACGCACATTAGGAGCAACAGGAAGATGAAGTCTTCTTACGCCTGCCAACCTCAACTCAAGGATAATCTTCCATAACTTTCCCACGTCAGCAAAGACGCTGTAGCTCCTTGCAGTTTAGCTGAACATCACCGTCCAGATAAAGT
This sequence comes from Eurosta solidaginis, assembly GCA_029619165.1. NCBI lineage: Eukaryota > Metazoa > Arthropoda > Insecta > Diptera > Tephritidae > Eurosta > Eurosta solidaginis. The sequence continues at coordinate 27,199 of JARSSU010025537.1, forward strand.
ATGTTAGTTCGTGGAGGCTAAGATCACCAGATTTACGGCTAAATCCCGTCGCCATGGCATAAAAGTAGTGTGCTGGCCCATCTCTCAAAAATCGGTTGTCCGTCAGCATTTCCTTGGCACCAAAAGTTCGTCCGCCTTAGCAGATTAAGTTTTGGGTGGGCATAAAATATGTATTTAGGTCTGCCAATTTGTGGATAAACGAATACTCCAAATAGGAAGGAAAGTTTGGCCTTGATCTCTTCGGGGATATTAATTTCTAAAGGATTTGTTGAAGGAAATCCATCAGCAGAGGATCGTGGCATGATGCGGGAAATTAGAATATAATGTGGAGCTGGAAAGTCTGGAATGCGACTGGCTGTTTGATTCCTTGCCCACCAAAAAACTTCCCTCTAACGACTGAAACTCTTATTAGGGTAGCCACCTGCGAGAGACCCTCGGTACTGCAACCGGTACGAGGAGGAAGAAGCGTCGAATGGCAGAATGAAGAATCAACGTTCGGTGGAAGGCGACAAGCCTGCTTTCAAGAGGCAGAAATGACCCAGTCCCAGAGCAGCAAGGCAGGGCAGTCGCATAAACAAGACAAGTAGGCCTAAAGCTGTAAGACAGATGGGCCCCAATAGCGAGATAGCAACTACCTCGAAAGCTGCGGTTCAGAGGAAAGTTCCAACTGCGGAAGTAGGAGATAAGCCAAAGGGAAATGACGCTTAGACTCCGGCTTTCTCGGAGGTGCCAAAGGGAGATAACACTAAGACGCCGGCTTTTCCCGGGAAGATAAGTGATGTGGCAAAGCAGTCACTGACTGTGGCGCTGGTTGATCGTAGCAGTCCTTTCGGGCAGATGACTACTGGAAGGTGGAGATCTGTAGAAAGGGAGCTTAATGCTTAAGATGATGCGGGAACAACCAAGTCAGCCGCTTCCAACCTTTGAATCGGCGGGGTGGCATAATGATGTGAAGATGATAGCGTGCGACAACATCGCGAGCTCGCGGTGGCTGGAGGAAGTGGTTGCAAACCTCCAAAGGTAAAGCGCGGACGCGGGGTTTGAGGTGGTGGATAAAGCGCAAATCCACACGGTACCAAAAGTTGAGGTAAGGATACCATGCGTGATGAAATCGGCGGATACACTGCGACTTCTGCAGAATCAGAATCTGAACACTCCGACACAGGATTAGAAGTACATACTGTATCTCGGCCTATGGAGGAAGGTTAGTTCTAGATCTTCCGCACTAACAACTAGGCGGAGGATATATTGTACACGCAGCTTGGCAAAATATCCTGGGGTACAGGAAAAATTTACATGCGACTCAGGAAAAAAAGTGCCGAAGATAACAATCCTAACACGCTAGAAGTGGGCGAAGTCGAGAAAGACCTCAAAATCCTAAATGAAAAAGGACAGGTGGAGGTAGCCGACGTCACCACGAAGGTGATAGAAGAGGAGCAATAGCCAAATGGTGCTGCGAGTCGCACAGAGGAACACCTGGCACAACAGTCACGAGAGGCTGAAGGGGGTCTCGAATACTCTAAACCAAAAGGGCAAGAGGAGGACGAAGACGTCGTGACGAAGGTGCTGGAGGGGGACAAACCGCTCAATGGTGCTGCGAGGGTTACAGATAAACCTCCAACACAGTAAAGTGGCGTCGAGCGAACTCTTCCTAACCCTTGAGGAGGGTCCGTTTGACATGGCACTGATCCAGGAGCCGTGGCTCTCATCGGTAGGAAAGGTTTCTGGACTTAGCGCGCGCGGATTTGGCATTTACTACGCGCAAACGTAAGGACGGGTGCGAGCTGTAGTCATGGTAAGGAAACAGCTGCATTCATATATGCTGCCTAATTACACTACTGAGAACCTCGTCGTGGTGGCCGTTGGGCAAAAGAATGAGCAGGCATTTGTCCTGGCATCCTGCTACATGGTCCATGCTGCGGAGGTTCTACCGATGGACTGCAAGAGCCTAGTACAGGACGAAGGGCGGTTGGTCATAGCCGCGGATCCAAATGCGCACCTCAATGCGCGGGGAGGAGTAGATACGAACGAGAGAGGCGAATCTTTATCCTGCATATCAATTTGCAGATTGGTCCAACATCCAGCAATGTTCTTGATATTACATTGAGCTTCGAACGTATGTATGTATGTATTTATTTGAAAATTTGTTCCTAGCACAACAATTTTGACAAATTATTTAACAGTGCTAGTCATGAATAGCATGAGCTATAAAAATTGAACATTTATAATAATAAATTAGATTAATCAAATTAAATTAAATATAACGGACAATAGTGAAATATTTATGTATGTAAATGTAAATCTTAAAACTAAAGAAAAGTAGTTAATAAATATTAAAAGACAGCAGTAGTGATGACAACCTTTGGCTGGTTATAGATTGAATAGTATTTAACAAATAAAGAAAGAAGACACAGAGAAAGGAAAAGGACTTAGAAATGAACATTTTAACAACAACAATTTGAGATCCAGTTTAAGAGTCGTTAAAAAATGATGTTAGCTCTTTTCTGAAGTGCAGAGCACTACTTAAGAGTCGAAGACTAGTAGGTAGCGAGTTCCAAAGACGTATTGCAGTAACAAAGAATTGGCGCTCAGAGGTTAGCGAGCGGTATCTGATGTGCTTAAGAAGAAGCACCGATCTTGATGGTTGCAGAAAAATAAGCTTACGATATAGATAGTCAGGTTCCTTCGTGTGTATCAATTTATGGAGGAAGGACAGTGTTTTGACTTTTAAAAGATTTTCGAAAGAAATGTTTAGCAACCTTACAGCATGTTGAGATACGTGGTCAAATATTTTCAACCCATAAACATATCTAGCAATGTTGTTGTAAACAACATTTAGTTTGTTCTTGCACAGATAGTCACAGCTTGAGTAAATCACACAACCATGGAGTAACGTAGGTATTAAGTACGCTTTAGCCAGAAGTAGTCTTATGTGCAAAGGCGTGAAATACTGTGTTAACCATAGTGTACGAAGCATTCCATACACTTTCCCAACCGTTCTAAAAATATGGTCTTTCCATGTCAATGTTTTGTTAAAAATTACACCTAAGTTTTTCGCCGTATCTACGTATTCTATAACGGAATTGTCGAACACTACATTCTCTAAATCATTAGTGGGAAAAGACCTTCTATGAATAACAATACATTTTGACTTATTCGGGTTTATACATAAGCCATTCATAGCAGCCCATGAAAATATTTGATTCAATCGTGGTTTAAGTTACTTATGCACAAGCTAGTTTGATCACGAGGACAACACGTAAATAACTGCACATCATCAGCGTAGATATGAACATTACAATACTTAAGGACATCGGGTAAGTCATTGATGTACAGAACAAATAACAGAGGACCCAGGATAGAGCCTTGAGGGACGCCTCTTAAGACATGAAGGAAGTCAGACTTCACCATCTATACATACTGCTTGAGTCCTATCGCCAGATATGATCTTATAAGGGCAACTGCATGACCAGAGAAGTTAAATAGGTTTTCCAGCTTCCTACAGAGCAGAGTGTGGTCTACAGAATCGAAAGCTTTGGAGTGGTCAAGAAGTGTTAAGAAGGCAATGTAACTTTCATCCACTCGCTCACGAATTTCTTCTGTCACAGATAATAGTGCCGTTGTACAGCTCCGCTTTGACCTGAAACCGGACTGACTATCTGAACGTGATATATCAAGGTGTGATTGGACGGTTCTTAATAGACCATCCTTCTCCGACCATGCGTATATCAGCTTCAACATCCCGCTAAAGAAGGTAGAGAAGGGAGGAACCTTTAGAAACCCTAGGACAACGAATTGGACTAAACTCCAGAAACACGTAGAAACAAAACTGGGACAACCCAAAGAGGTTGCTAATGTGAAGGAACTAGAGGAGTCTAATGAATTCCTAACAAGGAGCTTGCCCTCTAAGCAGATGCAGAGGAAAAGCAAAGCCGCCATTTTAGAGCAATGAGCTGAGTCTTCTGAGAAGATAGGTAAAAGAAGTGTTTAGCAAAGACCGCGGAAAACGAAGCGTGTCGGGACGAGTACAAGGATCTACTGAGGATCGACAAGCGTGAAATTTACAGGGGGAAGATAATCTCATATCTCTCATTCGGTAGACACCGCAGTTCATAGGGGGGGTAATAGCCATAGAGAAAGCCCTGGAATATAAGGAATATGCTCTAGGAGTCTTCTTAGACATTGTCGGGGCTTTCAACAATATTTCTAAATGGGCGATTATGGATGGTCTTAATTACATCAAAGTACATCCAGCCTTAACCAGATGGATCGGCTGCATGTTAAATTGCTGCGGAGGTTCTACCGCGCAAGGTTTACAATGGGCATTGTACGAGGCCACGAAATCAGTGGACAGGGGCACGCCGCAGGAAGGGGTGCTATCACCTCTGCTGTGGACGCTGGTCATCAACCAGCTGCTCAGGCGATTCGATGAGGGACCCGTAAAACTTACGGCTTACGCAGATGACGTTTGCAATTGTCATAAGTGGAAAGTGCCTTCCAACGATTAGTTCTTTGATGGAGCAAGATTGGGTACAGCTACTGGAGAGGACACCCACGTAATGGGAGAGTAGCATGTGAAGTCGTAATTGGGAACGTCAAGGTACTACACAATTTTATAGTGGCAGAGATTGTTGATGAAATCATAATTGGAGCGGACTTCTTCATCGACCAAGGCATAAAGATCGGCATGCAAAGCAAGACAATGCGATATAAGAACATGGATGTGCCACTTAATATCGGCTACGAGAAAGGCTACAGCAGTAAACTAGTGCTGGTGCAGGAGAATCAACAAATACCACCAAAATCGGAAGCAGTCATCTCAGTTGTCAAGGAAGCATAAAAATCAACACTTGTAGGAAAAACCTTGGCTATGACAAAACAAGATGGACGTATTCCAGTAAGAGTCCTCAATGAGTTCAAGTCACACTCAAACTGACACAAGGAACTATATTGGGAAGATGCCAAGAGGTTGAAGTAGTAATTAATTGTGAACAACTCCAGGAAAACGTTTCAACTAGCAAGATTGGACGTAGGGGCTAGACGAAGGCTATCAGAGTAAGTCAAAACAACTGCTCCTATAGAACGCAAACATATTTGACCAGGATGGTTCCAAACCAGGAGGCACCACCGAAGTGAAACATGAAATTGACACTGGAGATGCGAAGCCAATCCGTCACGCTCCTCGTAGTGTTCCATTGTCGAAGCGGGAAGTTGTGAGTCAAATCATACAAAAAAATGGCGACAGCGGCGTAATTGAACCATCAGCTAGTCTATGGAGCTCGTCAGTGGTACTTGTGAACAATAAGGATGGAAAAATAAGGTTTTGCGTGGTTGACGACGTCACGAAAAGGGATAGCTACCCATTGCCGAGAATTGACGACACTCTGGACTCGCTATCTGGTAAAAAATGGTTTTCCACACTGGACTTGAAAAATGGCTACTAGCAAGTGGAGGTGAAGGAGGAATACAAGGAGAAAAGAAAACAGCCTTCAATGTCAGAGATGGTCTTTAGCAACTTACAGTGATGCCTTTTGGGCTTTGTAATCCACCAGCTACTTTTGAGAGCCTCATGGATCAGGTATTGAAAGGACTACATTGGGAAAACATGCCTGGTGTACCTGGACGACATCACCACATTGGGAAAGAACTTTGATGAACATTTTAAGAACTTGGAGGAAGTTTTCCAGAGAATAGCTGGCGCTGGTCTGAAACTAAGTCCCAAAAAGTGTTCACTGTTTAAAAAGGAAATAAGTTATTTGGGCCATAAAGTAACAACGGAGGGCATCTGCACTGCGAACGAAAATATAGAAGCTGCAAAGGATTGTCCAAGACCACAGAACCTGTGGTGAACTAAGGAGTTTCCTTGGGCTCTGCACATACTACCCTAGATTTGTACCAAACTTTGCCAGCGTAGGCCATAGCCTCCACGAGCTCACATGGAAAAATTAAGCTTTTGAATGGCAGAAGGAGGAAGAAGTGGCTTTCCAAACATTGAAAGAACGTTTGTGCACTGCCCCAATGTTGGCATATCCGATTCCAGGAGCAACTTTTATTCTAGATATGGATGCGAGTGTATATGCTATAGGAAGGGTCTTGTCCCAACCGGTCGATGGACAGAAAAAGGTAGTGCCTACTACAGCATATCATTCGGAAAACCAGAGAGAAAATATTGCGTTACATGGAAAGAGCTGTTGGCATTGGTAGAGTGCATTAAACATTTTCACAAGTATCTCTACAGGCAACGATTCCGCATCAGAACAAAACACGCAGCGTTGAAATGGCTCCTGCAGTTCCGTAATCCAGAAGGTCAGTTGGCACGGTGGATCGAGCGAATACAAAGCTATGGTTTTCTATTGAGCAACGAAATGGTGTAACCATTGCATTGCAGATGTAATGTCACGAAGACTGTAATGGAACCATGCAAATATATTTAAAACCTACATAGCATAATAGGCTCTTAGGATATAAATAGTAATAGAACTAGCTTTAATGACATTCGCCGCAGCGCAACCGCAACCAAGTTAACGTGCTTAAAAAGCTCTACGATAGGTAGAGACAAAAAAATGAAAAGAAAAAAGTAAAGTCAATTGGAGTGGTTCACGCGCGTCGGGTGTTAAAAAGTGGTATTAAAATAAATTTCTGTGAAAATATAAAATTCCTAAAATATTAATAAAGAGGCAATCACCAACGCTTCTGTAAGCAAACAAATTGGTTTTTTTTAATTAGTGCCTTCGCAAGTAAAGCATGCAGTTTACGATGGCGCGTGGCCATTTTAAAGCTACGCTGAGTGCAACTTCATCAGGCTCCAATCTGGAGTCGTTTCATGGCGACCGTGACCGTGTGCCTGCTTGCAAAATTGGCGGACACGAGATGTACGTAGCGGCAGCTACGATAAAATATAAAAAAAGCTTAAAACAAAATTTTTTTGATGAAATGAATTTCTAAGTGCGTGCTAGTGGCCAGCAAAGTATAACAAAAACTTATAAAAAACCCTACAAAAAAATTACTTTCAAAAAAACTACAAAAAAAAACGTTCAAAAATTTTCAAAAAACTATAAAAAAAATTTTAAAACTCAAAAAATTACAAAAAAATTAAAACTTAATAAGTACAAAAAAAAACTCAAAAAAATACAATTTTTTTTCATTACAACATAAAATTCTAAAGAACCATAAACTATCAAACAACGATTTCTAAAAACATACAAACATTTTTTTATGTTAACAAAAACTAGTTACAAGTTTACAAAAATTTTTTCATTACAACATAAAATTCTAAAGAACTATAAACTATCAAACAACGATCGCGGGTTCGAATCGAGCTCAAGGCCTAACAATAATTTTTTATCATTATTATTGTTATGATAAATTTTTTCTTAATTGAAAAAATTTTTAAATTAGAATAGAAGAAAGAAAAAATTTAGACAACTGCCAAAGCTCGTTGTATAGATCCATTTCGGGAACTGCTAAATTCCTTCATCGGCAACGCTTAGGCGCCGCTGCTATAACCATTCAGCCATCACAGCGGTTTTTTGTTTGTCTTCATTAATCCTACTTCTATTCTGGTTCGTGCCAATTGCCGCCATAGTGTCATATTTTATTGACACTTTTCCCCGTGCTCTGGGATATATTAACAATTTTTGTTGTTATATCGGCCTACTGATTTTAAGATCGCGGGTTCGAATCGAGCTCAAGGCCTAACAATAATTTTTTATCATTATTATTGTTATGATAAATTTTTTCTTAATTGAAAAAATTTTTAAATTAGACTAGAAGAAAGAAAAAATTTAGACAACTGCCAAAGCTCGTTGTATAGATCCATTTCGGGAACTGCTAAATTCCTTCATCGGCAACGTTTAGGCGCCGCTGCTATAACCATTCAGCCATCACAGCGGTTTTTTGTTTGTCTTCATTAATCCTACTTTCTATTCTGGTTCGTGCCAATTGATATTCACAACACTGGCGACATCTGTTGCAGAATGGATGTGAAATTGGACTTGTTTGATGGCAATGCCGCCATAGTGTCATATTTTATTGACACTTTTTCCCCGTGCTCTGGGATATATTAACAATTTTTGTTGTTATATCGGCCTACTGATTTTAAGATCGCGGGTTCGAATCGAGCTCAAGGCCTAACAATAATTTTTTATCATTATTATTGTTATGATAAATTTTTTCTTAATTGAAAAAATTTTTAAATTAGAATAGAAGAAAGAAAAAATTTAGACAACTGCCAAAGCTCGTTGTATAGATCCATTTCGGGAACTGCCTAAATTCCTTCATCGGCACGTTTAGCGTGCTAACATCACCCATACAAGTTTTTTGCAAACATCGCTGTGATGGCTGAATGGTTATAGCAGCGGCGCCTAAACGTTGCCGATGAAGGAATTTAGCAGTTCCCGAAATGGATCTATACAACGAGCTTTGGCAGTTGTCTAAATTTTTTCTTTCTTCTATTCTAATTTAAAATTTTTTTCAATTAAGAAAAAATTTATCATAACAATAATAATGATAAAAAATTATTGTTAGGCCTTGAGCTCGATTCGAACCCGCGATCTTAAATCAGTAGGCCGATATAACAACAAAAATTATCAAACAACGATTTTCAAAAAAAAGAAGAGAAAAAAATTAGTAAAATCAATTTAAAATAAGAAAGAATTTTATATTTAAATTTTGGACAAAAAAGTAGCAAATTCAATAAACTACTTTTTCATCAAACATTTCTTTAATTTGAAAAACAAAAAACTTGCGAAATTTAACAAATATAGAAATATATTTGAAAAAAGCTATATAGCTGTTTTTGACCAAAAGGTTTCGAAGTACCGTTTGGAAAATGTGCGTTTTTGAGGTGACTGTACAAAAATTGCAAATGTACGGTATTAATAAAGTGCTGGTGGCGTGAGTTAGTAAAAATCAAAGGCATTTAAATAACGGTTGAGAGAGACTTGAATATATGTATGTATGTACATAGACAGTACAGCCTGTGCCAAGCGACAAAACAGTGCATCAATAATTTGGTTCATAGCGGTACGCAAAACTCTACCGAAAAAAAAACCAATAGAAACAAAGAAACTGTAATAGCGGTAAAGCGAAAAACACGCCACCACAGCACAGTAACACACATACATATATGCCAAAAAGAAGTAGCGAAAAAATAACGCTAAAATCATCTTTAACTAGCAGCAGCGAAATCACAGCACGAGCATGGAAAGACGAAGAGTAGCCAAAGCCCAGCAGCAGCAACAAAGAAGCAACATACATAAGTATATACTAACACCTACGTATATATTCTTTCATATACATACATTAATTATATTCTTTTAAATTTTGATACATATATTTAACTTGCATATAAAATCAATTAACACTAATGTTTTTCAATTTTCTTATATGGCCATTAGCACACAAATATTATTCCCAATTATTTCTCTTTAAATTTAAATTTCAAAAATTTTTTTTGAAACAATTTTTTTTTCTTTTTCCCATTAAATTTTTCACATAAACCTAAATACATATGTATTGGAATACTTAAATACATACATATATGTATACATATGAAATATCATTTTAATAATAACCATTTAAAACATATTTATATGTACTGTTCTTTCTTATTTGGAATACTGGTTTAAACATACAGTTTTGCGGAAAAATAAAAGCGTTTACTTGAATTTCTTTTGACACAAAAGAATAAAATAATAAATTTGCACTTATAAACCCCCTTTTGCTATTTAAATGCGTTTCCCGACGGAAAATATAAAATTTTTTTTATTAAAGGCTAGCAATAATTTGGAAATACAGTGCCTACCAACAAATTCGAAAACCCTTGTACAATTATTTTGCAAAAAAAACATTATTTTCTTATAAATACAAAATAAATTCGTGCCTACATTCTTTTGCTTTTATTTAAAGCTACAGTGCCAATCAACATTTTCATAATAACTTTTATACAATTTCAACTTTGAATTTTTTTTAACATTGTCGATTTTTAGAAATTTTCTCTGAAACTACAGTGCCTTCTACAAATTTACAAAATTTTTTCGATTTTTTTTTGCATCTGTGTCTACAAAATATTTTTTCATAAAATAAACCTACAGTGCCTATAACAACGTATTCTGAATCCTCTAATGTGAATACCTCGTTACCAAGTGCCTATAACAACAATTTTACATTTACTCTACTTACAAACTTTTCAAAGTCTATATTTTGAGTGTCACCATAAAGCCATTGCCGCCTCTTCCCTTGAGCCAAGCTAGATTTTTTTGATAAACCTACACATTTTTTTCAACTTTGCTATAAATTTTCAACACAAGTTATCGAATGTTACTGTAGATGTCAGATTCTGAAAAAGATTTCCAAGACGCGAGCTCAGAGGAAGTATCATTTACGTATAGCCCTCCACCAAGAATATCCTTAGGTGAAGATTTTCAGGGGTTTAATAACGAATCGAGCACAACAGACGATTCAGATAATAGTACAATCATTAGCGTAAATAGCAGCAATACAATTTCTAACGAAAGCAGCAACGATACAATATCCACTAATCGCGTGAACACAACTGCTGATAGAGATATAAATATGGCTACACCGGAACAGAAAAGAGCAGCTATTAGCCTATGGGCTTCTATGATGCGCGAAAATTATAGCGGAGACCCGTTATCGCTTCCGTCTTTCATTGACAAGATAAACCTAATAGAAGATCTTTCAGATGATTCACTAACGCCAACACTAATAGCTTTTCTCAAATCAAAGTTGGAAGGCAAAGCGCGCGAGTCATTACCAACAGAAGTTAGTACAGTTAGTCAGATAAAAGAAGCGTTAAGTAGCAAAATAAAACCCGACAACTCCAAAGTTGTCGCTGGCAAAATCGCAGCATTAAAAATCACCAATAACAACTATGCCGAATTTGCAAAACAGGTAGAAGAATTGTCTGATTCGTTAGAACGCTCTCTTATAATAGAAGGCATGACCCAAGCAAAAGCCCACGAAATGGCCGTGGAACAAACAATTAAGGTTTGTAGACTCAACAGCAGATCAGACATGGTCAAATCCATTTTAGCTTCGTCCACCTTCACCGATTCGAAAGACGTGGTCGCGAAGATGGTAATAGAAAAGGATAACGAAGTAAAAGAGAGACAAGTATTGGCATTTCGCTCTAGACCAATACGGTCAAACAATTTTAGAGGTAACTTCCGTGGTAACAATTTTAGATACAATAACAATAATTACAGGTACAGTAATACAAATAGGCAAAGTACTAGTTCAAATTATAGAGGAAATAACAATTATAGTAGAGGAGGTAACAATTACAACAGAAGAGGCAACAATTCGTCCAATAGGCCGAATAACTACAATAGATCAAATACGACAAACAGAAATAACAATTCGAGTTCAAATAATAGAGGCACTGCTAATGTACGGAATTTAAACGCCGAAGCCCCTCAGACGCGAACACTGAGGGAGGAGGAGTAAAAAGCTCTACTACACAATCCATTTACTGTCTAAATTTAAACTACTCTGATTTCATTGAGGTTAATTGTTCTGATTCCGACAAAACATGTACATTTTTAGTAGATTCGCAAGCAGATATATCCGTCATTAAAATTTCCAGTTTATCAAGAAAAGCAGAAATAAATAACAATGACATTATCGATATCACTGGTGTAACTTCTGACAAGATTACAACTTTAGGCACAATAGATACGAACATAATAGTACCGGACATTTTAATTCCACACACTCTTCATGTTGTGCACGACTGTTTCAATATACCATCTGATGGCATACTCGGGAAAGATTTCTTAAAAATAAACAAATGCATAATCAATTACGCGAACGACACAATACAAATTTATCACGGGGCAAATAGGGTTAATGTTTCAATTCTACATAGTACATCCAGCAATAGTTTAGCAATTCCACCAAGGTGTGAAGTTTTCCGTATTTTTAATTTGGGTAATTCAAAAAATCCAGTTTTCGTAGATTCACATGAAGTTTCCGATGGCGTTTTTACAGCCAAATGCATAGTCGACACGAAAAACCCAATTTTAAAAGTAATTAATACTACAGATGAAGTAAAATACGTAAAAGATTTCAACATTAAGACTGAAGATATTAATAACTTTAACATATACAAAATTAATAAAGCGTTAGATAATCCAGAAAGATTAGAAGAACTAAAGTCAATTTTAATAAACCAGATGCCCACGTACGCAAACGATGAGCTAATTGAATTATGTTTAAAATATCCCGAAGTATTCGCCCTTGAAACAGACGTAATGACTTTAAATAACTTTTACCAACAAAAACTTAGACTTTCGGACAAAACACCAGTTTACATTAAAAATTACAGATTACCGTATTCACAGCGCAGAGAAATTAATAGACAAGTTGACAATTTACTGCAAAATGATTTGATTGAACATAGTCATTCGAATTATAACAGCCCGCTAATATTGGTACCCAAAAAAGACCCAAGTGGACAGAAAAAATACCGCATGTGTGTCGATTTTAGGGCAGTTAATAAAAAACTAATAGCCGACAAATTCCCGCTAGCACGCGTGGATGACATTTTAGATAACCTTGGTCGAGCAAAATATTTTTCTACTTTGGACTTATACTCAGGTTTCCACCAAATTCCGTTACATAAAGATTCGAGAGACATCACCTCTTTCAGCACTGATCGTGGTGCTTTCCGTTGGAAGGTTTTACCCTTCGGTTTAAATGTCGCGCCTAACTCGTTTTCACGAATGATGTCCATTGCTTTTTCCGGTATTTCCCCAAGCCAAGCCTTTTTATACGTAAGCAGTGGGCCCAGACGGCATAGTCATGCCGATGCTTAAAAGCCTAGGGAAAGAGGGTTTCAAATACTTACTTAGGTCTTCAACCTGTCTCTCTCCACCTTGTCATACCCCAAAAATGGAAAATGGCCAAGGTGGTCCCGCTACTAAAGCCTGGGAAACCAGCTAACATAGGAGAGTCGTATCGTCCGATATCTCTCCTATCGCCAGTAGCAAAGACGCTTGAAGCCATTTTGCTCCCCTACTTCCAAGCAATTTGCAGCTAGCCTGTCATCAGCATGGCTTCAGAAAACTCCATAGCGCCACCACCGCGCTAAATGCCATCAGCACCCAGATAAATTGCGGTTTAAATCAAAACCCCACCATAGAACAGTACTCGTAGCGCTAGACCTATCAAAAGCTTTTGATACGGTCAACCATGGCACGTTACTGCAAGACCTGGAAGGGTCTACCCTTCCCCTATGTCTTAAAAGGTAGACCGCAAATTATCTGGGTGGTCGGCAGGCATCGTGCAATTTAGAAACGAAACATCAAAACCAAGAAGAATTAAAGAAGGGGTGCCACAGGGTGGTGTCCTATCCCCACTTTTGTTTAATTTCTACATATCTAAGCTACCTTCACCACCAGAAGGAGTCACTATTGCTTCATACGCCGATGACTGCACAATAATGGCCACAGGCCCAGGCCCACAGATCGATGAGCTCTGAAACAGAATAAACGGCCACCTCCCTGATCTCTCCAGTTTTTTCGCCTCGCGAAACCTGTCATTATCACCGACTAAATCTTCCGCGTCCTTATTTACAACATGGACGTCCAAAATGTCGACCATTTTGAACATCCACGTCGATGGCACTACGCTACCGACTGTTCTACACCCCAAAATCTTGGGTGTGTCGTTTGATCAGGATCTACATTTTGGTGAGCACGCAGCCGCAATTGTTCCAAAAATCCAGAGCCGTAATAAAATCTTCAAATCCCTTGCTGGCAGTACCTGGGGAAAAGATAAAGAAACGCTCATTACTACATACAAAGCAATTGGCCAGCCGTTTACGTGCTACGCGTCACCCATATGGTCGCCAAGCCTAAAAATTACCCACTGGAAGAAGCTACAGGCCTGCCAAAATACTGCTTTCAGAATCGCCACGTGCTGTCTTCTTATGTCCCGAGAACACCATTTACGTAATGAGGCGAGAATACTCCCCATCAGGGAGAGAAATGAGATGCTAACCAAACAGTTCGTGTTGAATACCCAGAAACCTGGGCATCCAAACAGACATCTGATTGATGAGCCAACACCGCCTAGGGGCTTAAGGAGTCATCCCCGTAAGCATTTTGAGGAAATACGGCACCTGAGAGCCCAGCCGTATGAAGCAAAAAAACACAAGCAGGTCCTTGGTGAACTCCACAAACAGGCGTCGGACCTTTATGTCAGGAATTGCCCGGTGAATCCAGTACTCAAAGAAAAGTACCCAAAACTTGTGGAAGAGGAACGCATACTCCCCAGGGAAACGCGTGTCACTGTTGCTCAACTTCGTTCTGGATACTGTAACAGGTTAAAATCTTACCTATCCAGAATCAACCCCGACATACAAAATGTATGCCCCGCTTGCAATGTGCCCCCACATGACACCAACCATCTCTTTAATTGTAATGGGGAACCAACGCCTCCAACACCCCTTTCATTATGGTCCACCCCTGTTGAAACAACAAGTTTTCTTGGACACCCGTTAGAGGATATTGATGACAATTTGTGATCGGTCGCGGCTGTTAGGTGGGGCGAAGCACTGCTACAACAACAACAACAACGTGGTAAGTGCAGTTTTGAAAATTGGTGTTAATTATATTTGATTCTTCAACGCAGCTTTTCAAGGTGGCATGAAAGTGATCCCAATGGGCGGATTTGGTATTATACATATAAGTCGAATTGATTGTTGATGCTTGAGTCTTATAATTTTTCATGATTTTAAATGTTATGGTATTGTGGTCTGAAATTTGCATTGCTTCGACATCGACGCGCTAGTCAACAATACCCTGTACAAGGCTGTCTGAGGCAATGTTATGTCTACAATTGACGTGGCAGATATGCCATGACGGATAGCCTTGAATATGGCTACGTTGCCCTCGTTACAGACTGCCATACTTCTAGACGAAATCATGTTTGCTAACAAAGTACCATGTTCGTTATCATTATTTGAGCCCAATGAGGTGTGCCATCCGTTAAAGTCGCTTCCAAGTAGATGCAGTGAAGACGCTGTTTTCTCGAGAAAACTGCTGATTGAAGCCATTGTGTTAAATTTGTCTACTACGGGCTCCACGTAAGCGCTTCCAGCGAATATCTGGCGATTGTCAACATGAAGCCTTATGACACTTAAATTTGGCGTTGAAAACTGGGACATGCCCAAAGATGTACCTACAGACTCTTCCACTAAAATGCAAGCTTTGACTCTTCTGTTCTCTGCAGGAAACTGAAAAGTTAAGATACCACTTGTAGAGCTAATTGTAGTATCTTTGTATATTGGCGGTTCGCTACATAATATTATATCTATAGAGTGGGACGTATATTGTAGTATCTCTTTGTATGCAGTAGGTATAAACAGTGGTTTACGTTGATTTGGATGCATTTTAGGGGCTTAACACCCATAATCGATCCGTGCGTTAATACGCTGTTGAATTGCTTTGAGTTGCGGGCAATATTTAACACTCGTCGCGGAATGCTTTACATCAACTTTTGTGTTTGATGATTCATTTCGCTCTAAGCAATTTAAACATTTTAGCTTTTCGCAATCTTTTTTAAAGGGGCAAATCCCGAATTGTTCTTTGCTTGCGAAGTGGGAGGAGGGTGCGCTTTGAGAAGTACATTTACTCTTGGTGTGTCCAAATTGGAGACATCGGAAACATTGTAGAAAGGCACTAAAGTCGGATACGTTAATACGCTGATAGTCAATGTTAAGACGTTCAGACACAAGCATTGTTTTACAGACTAGGGGACTTACTTCAAGGACAGCACTGAACATAAAATCAGGGTTTCGGCGATTTCGCTTCACAAAGTGCAGTTTTATATCGCTGTCTTCCATCATGGCTGAGCCTACATTGGGGTTTTGGTTTCTGATAATCGGAACGAGTTCCTCTACTTGCACTTCTTTCGATATTCCTTTTATAATCACAAATGGCCTTCTAGTTTTTGCATTCTCTGGTCTAATGTCAGATACATTTGATAACTTATTCATTGTTGTATCGCGTTGGTCTAAGTTGTCGAACTCGATTCTAACTTTGTTATTTGACATAGGGGCTATTTTTAATGGAGCAAAGTTGGTATACTTTAAATGATACATTTTTTTTAAAACTATTTAACAAAGCTGAGTGATTTTGATTATCCTTAGAGGAGCTGATTACAATTGCTGGATTGCATTTTTTATCTCCTGATTTGGCTAGATTTGCATAACTTGCATTAGGGGATTCATTGTTTGAATTCAAAAATTGTATTAGCAGAGAGAACTCCTCTCTTATTGTGGCACGTATATTGACCGAGGTGTTAGCAGGTTCATCATTTTTTTCATTTAGCAAAAGTGCTTCTATGGTGGGGATGAGAGCAATGAGCTTCGTTGTTTGATTGATTACGCCAGTTTTTATTTCTCTCTTAACATTGCCGGAATCATGAATTAAGCTGGAGACATTGGTGCTTTATCGGTAACCGTATCGGTAACCTTATAACAGCTGATTCGACCAACCTTATGACAATCATGCAATCGATTATGGTGCCGCTAAGGTCGTAACCGTATCGTAGCCAACCAATTGGGTTTTGGTTTACCGTCGTAACGACAAACAGCTGATTACGTTAGGGATACGGATACAGCGATACGACATACGGCACCAATGACTCCGGCTTTAGTCGCTGTATTTCATTTGAGATGTCGGTGATAGCTTTTATTATAGTTACTGTGGAACTCATCATTTTGGGTTGTGTTCTTGCTGTCTGCAAATAACGATCTTACTTTCCACAACACTACCATCTAGCTAAAATAAATAAGCTTACATTCCACATCGATCTCGGCGAACTTGAAAAGCTGAACTTAATTTCTACATCCTTTCCAACTGACGCGAAATATAGCTTACGTTCCACACTCCTATTTGTGACAGTTTTGCTGTTCCACGGCTAACCCTATCAGCTGATTTGGCGAAGGCGCGTAAAAATTTGTGGGCGACAATTTGTATTGTTGTTGTTTGTGTATATGTTACTTTTACATGGGCTTCTTTTTGTAGAAGTGTTTTATTTTGCATTTATTTGGTTGAGCTGGGACAAGAACAGTCTCGATATATGTAATACTTTTTACACCTTGTAAACTTTGTAAACTTTAGAAATTTTATCCTTACTTTGGATATGAAAGAAAACACGTCTCGTCCAAGTGAGCTTTCCTTATCAGGGCAGCTACCATTTAACCTAACCTAACTAACCTAAGTGTCCATAAGAGTATTATTTAGAAAAAATACTGCATATTACTTTAAGAGACCTCGTGAATTGCCTAATTATTTTGCCCTTCTTAATTTTGGAATGGATATTATTCCGCACAAGTTGTTTCTAAAATATCCGTTAGATTGACAAGTAATTAAAATATAAATACTTTTAATTTTTTTTTACAGATTTCGCATAGACAACACAGATCATATTATTGATGTGAATAAAGGTAATTTAGCATTCGAATTTGATCAAGTACATATAATATGCCCTGTGTACGAGCCTGGAACGTTTGAAAATGAAACAGAAAAGTATATAATATATAACGTATCAAAAGTAGAGTACGAAACTTGTCGGATAACGAATGCAGATCCGCGTGTTATTGCCATTTGTGATAAACCACAAAAATTAATGTTTTTTACCATAACCTTCCGGCCATTTACACCCCAGCCTGGTGGTTTGGAGTTCCTTCCTGGTAATGACTATTATTTCATTTGTAAGTATTTTATTTTTTACGTTATTTATGGAACTCATTTAAGCATGTGTAGAGTAGATGGTATCTTGGCTATGTCCCTCCGACGACAGGATGTAAGAATATTAAGCTCTATAGCAAAAGAAAAATGAATCGCATAACTGAGACTTCTTAAAATGTAATTAGAGGTTTACACGTCAAGTGTTTCTGTTGAAGCCAAATGCCTTCAATAGTTGAAAGCCACTGGTGTTTCTTCATTCACAGCTGTTTGCCACAAAGCTGCCTTGTGGTTGGAAATCTACCGGGGGTTCTCTTTCGAAGTTATGGTTCGTTAACGCTGCGCTCAACTGCAAAGTGATAGTCTTCTACTTACGACAGCAGTTGAGACAGCGTTCCAGAGCAGCAATTAATCCTAAGGTAAAATACGTACTTTGCGGTAATATTAAACCTTACAAATTGTTATCTCTATTGATATTTATATTCTTTATTTTAAATTCGATTTTTCACCCGCATATATCTTCGTATATGCGGTTTCTTCTTCTTCAATAAACTTACACATTTTTATATTATCTTTTTATTAATTGCTTTGTTTCATTTCCTTCTTTCCATTTTTTCGAGTTGGCGTGCGTTCGAACCGGCATACTATTTTGTTTGTGTAGACAAACAGTTTTTAAAACACTTGATATCTTCTGGGGCGATATACTACAATAACATATAAAACAGCACTGAACAAAATTACAATCGAATCATAAGCTCACAGGTGCGATTAGAACATTGACTAGCTTTTGCTTCTACGTACATAAAAATGGATTGATTTACAAATTGAAAGCAAATAAATATAAATAAGAAGTTACATGGATACCAATTCGTTGTGGTAATCTTGTCTTACTAATAAATTGGAGCTATAAACATTATAAATATGCAGCGGCAATATCTTCCTTTGTATTATTTTTTTTTCTGCTTGCTGTAGTATTCGAAGGCTTTGCGCTTCCCTGCCTGGCCAAGATTTTTGTGTTTGCAAAGTTAGCCGTATGATTGCTTACTTCGTGAGTGAGTAGGATAAACTCCTTTCCAAAAAATACTCCAGTTTGTCGCACTTGATGCTTTTCACCAAGTACCGAATAAGGTTAGGTTAGGTTGAGCTGCCGCTCCATGAGGACCTCACATAGACTGAGGGAGTCCGTAGTGTTACCAGAAGTTTGTTTGACGACCAAACTGAAAAAAACTATCAAAAACCAAGACCTACGCACACATCTTATACGTAAGTGTTAGCCTGGCAGGAGCAGATCACGAACACAAAACGAGCTCGACCGTTTCCTCCTGCACTTCCTACATCTGCTTTCACTGACCAAGCCTAATTTAAATGTATGTGACGCCAGAAGGCAGCGTCCAGTCAGAATACCCGTCATAAGCCTTCAGTCCTCCATTTTTAACATGGCCCCAACCAGTCATTTTAATAATACAAATGGAAATAAAACAGTATTATTTTTACAAAACAAATTTTTGGTACAAAGTTTTAGTAGATACTTGATTTTTATACGCAGCGTGCTTTGCACAGAGAGTATATTAACTTTGATTGGATAACGGTTAGTTGTACAGGTATAAAGGAATCGAGATAGATATAGACTTCCACATATCAAAATCATCAGTATCGAAAAAAAATTTGATTGAGCCATGTCCGTCCGTTAGCACGATAAATTGAATAAATATTGAGATATCTTCACCAAATTTGGTACACTAGCTTATCTGGACCCAGAATAGGTTGGTTTTGAAAATTAGCGAAATCGGATAATAACCACGCCCACTTTTTATATACATAAAATTTTGGAAAACACAAAAAACCTGATTATTTAGTAAATAATACACCTAGAATCTTGAAATTTGACATGTGGACTAATATTGAGACTCCTGAAAAAAAATTGGAAAAGGTTTAAAATGGGCGTGACATCACCCACTTGTGATAGAATCAATTTTACAAATATTATTAATTATAAATCAAAATCGTTAAACCTATCGTAACAAAATTCGGCAGAGAGGTTGTCTTTACTATAGTGAATGCGTTGAAGAAAAATTAACGAAATCGGTTAAGGACCACGCCAACTTTTATATAAAAGATTTTAAAAGTCGTGGACGAATAAAATAAGTTATATCTTTGCAAAAAAGAGCTTTATATCAATGGTATTTCATTTCCCAAGTGGATTTATAACAATAAATATGAAAAATTTCAAATTTTAAAACAATGGGCGTGGCACCGCCCCTTTTATGACTAAGCATTTTTCTATGTTTCGGGAGCCATAACTCGAAGAAAAATTAACGGATCGTAATAAAATTGGGTACACAAATTTACCCTATAGCAGGAAATATTTCTAGGAAAAATGGACGAGATCGGTTAAAGACCACGCCCACTTTTATATAAAAGATTTTTAAAAGGGTCGTAGACGAAAATAATAAGATATATCTTAGCGAAAAAGAGCTTTGTGTCAATAAAAATTTACTTTCTTAATTGAATTATAACATTAAATTGGAAATAAATAGGAAAATTTCAAATTTTAAAATAAACGAATTATGGATTTAAAAAATTCTACTTTTCAGTAAAACTTTGAAATATTTACCTTCGATCTGCATCAAAAAAAATACTTGATTCCTTTCTTATATCAGCCAAATTGTTTAAACAAAAGTAACATTTTTATCAAAAAATGCGTATGTGTGTTTGTTCGCTGTGAACTGTATTTTAAAATAATGGGCGTGGCACCGCCCCCTTTTATGACTAAGCAATTTTCTATGTTTCGGGAGCCATAACATATTGTAATGAAATTGTGTACACATATATTCCTTATAGCAGAAAATATTTCTAGTAAAAATGGATCGGTTTAAAGACCACGGCAACTCAGATATAAAAACAAGTTTAAAAGGGCCGTAGACTAGAATAATAAGCTATAACTTAGCAAAAACTAGTTTTGAACCAATGATATTTCACTTATCAAGTTTTATTGTAAGAGGAAATGTGGATAAATTTTTTTTAAACGGACGGTGCCACGTGTTATGTAGAAAAGTAATTTATCTGAAATGAAATGTACAATTGAAGCTCACGCTGAGTATATAATGTTCGGTTACAACCGAACTTAGACACCTTTACTTGTTATTTCTTCAGTCTGATAATATCAGTTAAATTACTCAAAATATTTTTTTAGTCAAAAATAAAAGCATTTTGAAATTACAGACGAGCCGATAAGTCTACATACATATATATAAATAAATTTACTAATCGATTGCTATTTTTGTCAACAATCCAAAAACATTTCCTTGTTTACGGTCAGGTGTTTCGTTTTTAAGATATAAATGAAAAAGTAAGAATATTACATAGCATACCTATCTTCTATATACACTACACCACACGGAATTGTCAACACCGCTTGGCCGATTTATTTGCAATATGCACCAATCTCCAGGAAACTAAGCAATTCAGAGCGTAGGGTTCAATTTCGATATATAGGGATCGTGACATCTGACATATAGTCCAACATATTGTGAGCGACGGCAACCTTGGCAATATCACACTAACCGGCAGCGCTACCCCAATAGCTGGAACGAGCAAAAAAGAAGAAGAGGAGAGTTAATTTGGATAGCGATCATACCTTCATTTATTTTTATTAAACCCATATTTCATGTAACTTTTAAAACTTTAACCATTAAAATTAATTTTGATATCGCACAAACAATTGTGTACCTACAGTTTCAGAGTGGGATCAGAATCCACTTGCTACGAATAACAAAATGAAGAGCGTATGATTTTGTGGCTGCGCATGTGAGTACATGCAAAACGGCAAGGCATCCTTATTTCTTGCAACAGCGTGCAGCGACTGCGCATAATAACTGCAACTCATCAGTGACGGAACGACGAATAAGTATCACTTAACGTAAAGCAGTGAACTTAAAACGAAATCGCTCAGCAGTAGCGACAGCGATTTACAACGAAAACTACTACAGGCAAGTAGACAACGATACCACGGCTAGCACGCATCGCTCAGCAACGTCAAAACGAACGGAAACGAATTTGCAACGTAACAACGAAAAACTATTGGTTTATGCAAAAATGTGGCGAAAATAAACGAACTTAAAGTAGAGCAATTGAAGAAATTGCTACGGGAACGAGAATTGGCAACGACTGCTACAAGGGATACAGTAATACAGCGTCTCGGTGCACACGAGGAGTCCAATGAAGTGGATATGCAGGACGCAAATGTTCAGGAAGAATCATCTCAAATGTCAACGATATCCCAGTTGCAACAACAAATGGAGAAACTTCGCGAAATGATGGCGTAGTTTTTGCAAACGCCAACGCTAGTAAAAACACGTCGAAGGTAGAAGCAAAGATTTTTGAAAAGTAAAGATGTTGCATGCGCGAACTTCGGTGGAAAGCAGCGGAGCTTCACAAAAATCTAATACGTCTCTTTCACCACACCACAAACTTTAACATAATTTAAGCACACAAAATACACTGATTGTAGTTTTAGAGTGTAAAAATGTAAATTCGGAACACATTAGCTGAATAAGTACAAATTATTGTTAAATAATAAATACAGGCCGTGGTAGTTTAACACATTCTTCTGTGATGAGTGGTGAATGTGACCTACTAGAGTTTTATGAAGGTTGCTTCACACTATTTTTCGCGCATGCAACATATTTATTCTTCAAAAATCTTTGGGAGAAGGGCAAGAAGCAGCAGAGCAGCGCGCGGATAACGACAGCACTGTAGCAGGCAACGAGAATGCAAACGAACGTAATAGAAACGACAGATTGTTCTAGAAGACGACGAAAGGGCAGTTTCAACTAATGTTGGCGCAACGCTACGAAATCAAGAAAATACAAATGTTTGAAACGGAATTATTAGGCAAGCATCGGTCAAAGAAATTTCGCACACCCTGCCGAATTTGATCCGACAAACAACGCAAAAAGTGCCGTAGAGCAATTTATAGATAGGGTCGATAAAGTTGTAGAGGCCTACCGATGAGATAAAAGAATTTTGTTGTTGGCTGTAGACACCCGATTAAAAGGCGCCGCACGTATGTGGTTGGATGCATCACCCACAATGCACACAGCTTGGGACGATTTTGCCAACGCTTTGCAATGCGACTTTGGCTCAGTGAAAGACGAGGCAGAGATTCACTTTGCCATGGCTAATGCGACACGACGACCAAAAGAAACCGTGAAGGAATATTGTTTCCGTATATCACCACTAGGTATTTGGTACATGCTTAGTGAAGCAGCAGTCATCAGATACGCTAGGTCGGGTTTGAAACACCGTGAGCTCCAGCACAGTATATCAGCAATGAAGTTTACAATGATGAAGCACATGTGCGATGCAATCTAGGATTATTTCATTGCATTCTAGTGAGCCGCATGCGAATCAAGTAATCAAACGAGACGAAGCAAAAACAAAATTTTACGCTGTAGAGAAAGCCAACGAAGGGCAACAGACTCTTAGTCCCCACCTCTGTTTGCACCGTCTGCCAGCACAGAATATATAGGTTTGCGACATCCGCCCAATGCAAAATCTTTCGATGAGTTACGAAGATGTTTTCTCTAGTGGTTTAAACGGCATCGGCAGAACTGAGGTCTCTTAAGCAAGCCCAACCTTTTCAGCCCAATCAAAAAAAGAGACCATACTAAATTGCACAATATTTAATACTAATTTAATACGGGTTAATTAAATTTATTAGACTTGTTTTTTAAAAAATATCGAGATTTGGGCTAGCTTAAGTTTTAAGTTTAAGCTAGCCTAACCCATACGCCCAATCAAAAATCGAAAACGTATTTAATTACACCATATTTAATGCTTGTTTTTTAAAAAAATATCGAGGGTTGGGCTAGTTTAAGTTTAAGGAACAAATGTAATTCTGGAGGTGCAATTAAATGAATTATTAATTTATCTTTGTTGTCTGAATCATAGGGGAATCTGAACAATTATAATAATTTTTGCGATTTTGTTTTTTGCTACCACTATTTTTTCAAACTTCGAAGTTTGACATGCAACTTTCGATAGTTCGGAGTTCTCCAACACGATCTAATTCATCTTTGGGTGCAATTCACCACGTACATGGATAGCTGCTACTATGCGGCATTAATCCAACTAAAATGTTTCTTAGTTTTAGATCAGCTGCAATTGATCCATCACAATCTTTCAATAGTAACAAATTTCATAAAGCAGGTAAATTACTATAGTTCTCTTCAGAAAACTCCTTTAATCTAAATAATAAACAAGTGTAATAAATTTAAATAACCCGTATTAAATTAGCATTAAATATGGTGTATGTATGTTGGCGGCCACCGTGGTGTGATGGTAGCGTGCTCCGCCTGCCACACCGTATGCCCTGGATTCACACCCCGGGCAAAGCAACATCACAATTTTAGAAATAAGAAAAATTTTCTAAGCGGGGTCGCCCCTCGGCAGTGTTTGGCAAGCGCTCCGGGTGTATTTCTGCCATGAAAAGCTCTCAGTGAAAACTCATCTGCCTTGCAGATGCCGTTCGGAGTCGGCATAAAACATGTAGGTCCAGTCCGCCCAATTTGTAGGGAAAATCAAAAGGAGCACGACGCAAATTGCAAGAGAAGCTCGGCCTTCAGTGACGGAACGACGAATAAGTATCACTTAACGTAAAGCAGTGAACGAAATCGCTCAGCAGCAGCGACAGCGATTTACAACGAAAACGACTACCGGCAAGTAGACAACGATACAACGGCTAGCACGCATCGCTCAGCAACGTCAAAACGAACGGAAACAAATTTGCAACGTAACAACGAAAAACTATTGGTTTATGCAAAAATGTGGCGAAAATAAACGAACTTAAAGTAGATCAATTGAAGAAATTACTACGCGAACGAGAATTGGCAACGACTGCTACAAGGGATCAATTAATACAGCGTCTCGGTGCACACGAGGAATCCAATGAAGTCTACATGCAGGACGCAAATGTTCAGGAAGAATCATCTCAAATGTCAACGATATCCCAGTTGCAACAAGAAATGGAGAAACTTCGCGAAATGATGGCGTAGTTTTTGCAAACGCCAACGCTAGTAAAAACACGTCGAAGGTAGAAGCAAAGATTTTTTGAAAAGTAAAGATGTTGCATGCGCGAACTTCGGTGGAAGCAGCGAAGCTTCACAAAAATCTAATACGTCTCTTTCACCACACCACAAACTTTAACATAATTTAAGCACACAAAATACACTGTTTTGTAGTTTTATTTTACTTACTTACTTACTTACTTACTTAATTGGCGCTTAACCGTCTAAACGGTTATGGCCGTCCAACAAGGCGCACCAGTCGCTCCTTCGCTCCGCCACCCGGCGCCAATTGGTCACACCAAGGGAGTTTAAATCGTTTTCCACCTGGTCCTTCCAACGGAGTGGGGGCCGCCCTCTACCTCTGCTTCCATAGGCGGGTTCCGATAGAAACACTTTCTTGGCCGGAGCATCATCTTTCATTCGCATAACATGGCCTAGCCAGCGCAGCCGCTGCGTTTTAATTCGCTGGACTATGTTTATATCTGCGTATAGCTCGTACAGCTCATCATTAAATCTTCTTCTTGTAGTTTTAGAGTGTAAAAATGTAAATTCGGAACACATTAGCTGAATAAGTACAAATCATTGTTAAGTAATAAATACAGGCCGTGGTAGTTTAACACATTCTGCTATGATGAGTGGTGAATGTGAACTACTAGAGTTTTATGAGGGTTGCTTCACACTATTTTTCGCGGATGCAACATATTTATTCTTCAAAAATCTTTGGTAGAAGGGCAAGAAGCAGCAGAACAGCGCGCGGATAACGACAGATTGTTCTAGAAGACGACGAAAGCGCAGTTTCAACTAATGTTGGTGCAACGCTACGAAATCAAGAAAATACAAATGTTTGAAACGGAATTATTAGGCAAGCATCGGTCAAAGAAATTTCGCACACCATGCCGGAATTTGATCCGACAAACAACGCGAAAATTGCCGTAGAGCAATTTATAGATAGGGTCGATAAAGTTGTAGAGGCCTACCGATGAGATAAAAGAATTTTGTTGTTGTAGACACCCGATTAAAAGGTGCTGCACGTATGTGGTTGGATGCATCACCCACAATGCACACAGCTTGGGACGATTTTGCCAACGCTTTGCAATGCGACTTTGGCTCAGTGAAAGACGAGGCAGAAATTCACTTTGCCATGGCTAATGCGACACGACGACCAAAAGAAACCGTGAAGGAATATTGTTTCCGTATATCACCACTAGGTATTCGGTACATACTTAGTGAAGCAGCAGTCATCAGATACCCTAGGTCGGGTTTGAAACACCGTGAGCTCCAGCACAGTATATCAGCAATGAAGTTTACATCGATGAAGCACATGTGCGATGCAATCTAGAATTATTTCATTGCATTCTAGTGAGCCGCATGCGAATCAAGTAATCAGACGAGACGAAGCAAAAACAAAATTTTTACGCTGTAAAGCCAACGAAGGGCAACAGACTCTTAGTCCCCACCTCTGTTTTGCACCGTCTGCCAGCACAGAATATATAGGTTTGCGACATCCGCCCAATGCAGCTCCTGGCTTGGGTGGTGCCACTTTCCTAGATGTTCTGGTCTCCGCGACGACAACCCCCCGACGGGTTTCATCGCGCCATGTTGCCAGGTCGCAAACCCAAATCATCCGGGTACCCCAATGCTTGCCCAAGGACGCCCAGTCCCAGGGCCACAACAGCATTTGCGTCCTGGCCTTCCACAACCCAGGCGTAGTCGCCCATCACTTACCCCCAGAGTGGCGGCGTCTCCTCTTATGCACTTAAGAATTCCGCAGTTAAACTGTAATGGACTAACTGGGAAGATTACGGAGATAGCCGATTTCATGAAGCGGCACAACATCCGCATTGCTGCGATTCAAGAGACTAAACTCACAGCAAGATCTGCATTGCAGACCTGCTCTGGCTATAATGTCCACAGGAAATACCGCGAGAGCGGAAATGGAGGCGGCCTCGCGTTTATCATACACCACTCTGTGCAATACTATATATTTGATCCTGGCATCGACCGCAGGGACAATGTCTTAGAACGCCAAGGCCTATCTGTCCGGTCAGGCGATGCAAACCTAGAAATCATCAACATCTACATCCCTCCTGCCACCTGTTGCCCCAGTGGATACCGCCCTAATATCAGGGCCTTACTCACTGGCAACAATCGCATTATCTTAGGCGATTTCAAATGCCCATCATGATCTATGGCATTCAAACTTGCGGGCGGACAGTAGGGTGAGATGTTGGCGGATCAAATAGAAGAAACGACGTTCTGCACAATAAACGGAGACGCCCCCACACGTATGGTAGGAAGCTGTCACAGCTCGCCAGATATCTCAATCGTGAGCGCAGAATTCGTAAACTGCGTCAACTGGCAGCCGATGGTAACATTGGCATCCGACCACCTGCCCATACTTATTTCGCTCGAGCGTACCGCCGACTTCATCGTCACTGAAAAACGCACTTTCATAAACTTCAAAAAAGGAAAGTGGGAAGAATATACATCCTTTACAGACAACCGCTTGGCTGCCCTCCCCATCCCGACTGATGCCCGCCAAGGGGAGCGTGCCTTCCGTAAGGTCATTGAATCTGTCTCGGCACGTTTCATTCCCGCCGGGACAATTCCCGAAATCCGGCCCACTTCCCGGCGGAGGCCGCAAACTTAGCGAGAGGACGTGACCTTATAAGACAGCTTGATCCAGGCGACCCCCAAATAAGGGATATAAACCAATGCATCAGATTGCTTGTGGATGAATACAAGCGGGCGAAATGGGAGGAGCACCTAAGAGGTTGTAACCTCTCTACCGGTGTGGGTAAACTTTGGTCCACCGTAAAGTCCCTATCGAATCCGACTAAGCACAAAGACAAAGTTTCCATCGCCTTTGGCGACAAGTGCTGTCGGATGCGAAAAAATGCGCGAGCGCTTCTGCCGACAATATATAATGCATCCTACGGTCAACAAAGATAGACGGAGAGCCAATAGACACGCACATAAACACAAATTCAGCGCGTCACCAATCACCAAAGAGGGTTTCAAATATTTAGCGCATGTCTTCAACCTGACTCTTTCCACCTTTGTCATACCCGAGAAATGGAAAATGGCCAAGGTGGTCCCGCTACTAAAGCCTGGGAAACCAGCTAACATAGGTGAGTCGTATCGTCCGATATCTCTGCTATCGCCAGTGGCAAAGACGCTTGAAGCCATTTTGCTCCCTTATTTCCAAGCAAATTTGCAGCTAGCCCCTCATCAGCATGGCTTCAGAAAACTCCATAGCTCTACCGCCGCGCTAAATGCCATTAGCACCCAGATAAATTGCGGTTTAAATCAATAACCCCACCATAGAACAGTACTCGTAGCGCTAGATCTATCAAAAGCTTTTGATACGGTTAACCATGGCTCGTTACTGCAAGACCTGGAAGGGTCTACCCTTCCCCATGTCTTAAAAGGTGGACCGCAAATTATCTGGGTGGTCGGCAGGAATCGGTGCAATTTAGAAACGAAACATCAAAACCAAGGAGAATTAAACAAGGGGTGCCACAGGGTGGTGTCCTACCCCACTTTTGTTTAATTTCTACATATCTAAGCTACCTTCACCACCGGAAGGAATCACAATCGTTTCCTACGTCGATGACTGCACAATAATGGCCACAGGCCCAGGCCCAAAGATCGATGCGCTATGCAATAAAATAAACGACTACCTCCCTGATCTCTCCAGTTTTTCGCCTCGCGAAATCTGGCATTATCACCGACTAAATCTTCGTCGACCTTATTTACAACATGGTCGATCATTTTGAACATACACGTCGATGGCACTACGCTACCGACTGTCCTACACCCCAAAATCTTGGGTGTGACGTTTGATCAGGATCTACATTTTGGTGAGCACGCAGCCGCAATTGTTCCGAGAATTCAGAGCCGCAACAAAATCCTCAAATCCCTCGCTGGCAGTACCTGGGGAAAAGATAAAGAAACGCTCATGACTATATACAAAGCAATTAGCCAGCCGATTACGTGCTACGCGTCACCCATATGGTCGCCAAGTCCTAAAAATTACCCACTCGAAGAAACTACAGGCCTGCCCAAAAAACTGCTCTCAGAATCGCCACGGGCTGTCTTCTTATGTCCCCAGAACACCATCTGCATAATGAGGCGAGAATACTCCCCATCAGGGAGAGAAATAAGATGCTGACCAAACAGTTCCTGTTGAATACCCAGAAACCTGGGCATCCCAACAGACATCTGATTGATGAACCAGCACCGCCTAGGGGCTTAAGGAGTCATCTCCGTAAGCATTTTGAGGAAATATGGCACCTGAGAACCCAGCCGTATGAAGTGAAAAAACACAAGCAGGTCCTTGGTGAACTCCATAAACTGGCGTCGGACCTTTATGCCGGGAATTGCCCGGTGAATCCAGTACTTAAAGAAAAGTATCCAAAACTCGCGGAAGAGGAACGCATACTCCCCAGGGAAACGCGTGTCACTCTTGCTCAACTTCGTTCTGGATACTGTAACAGGTTAAACTCTTACCTATCCAGAATCAACCCCGACATACAAAATGTATGCCCCGCTTGCAATGTGTCCCCACATGACACCAACCATCTCTTTAATTGTAATGTGGAACCAACGCCTCTAACACCCCTTTCCCTATGGTTCACCCCTGTTGAAACGGCAAGTTTCCTTGGACTCCCGTTAGAGTATATTGATGAAAATTTGTGATCGGTCGCGGCTATGAGGTGGGGCGAGCATTGCTACAACAACAACAACAAAGGGAAACCACAGCTGAAATGCTACAACTGCAGCGAACCGGGGTATTTTTCAAACAAATGTCCACTACCACAAAAACGTCATCGCCGTACAGCGTGAAACAAAGTACATCCAAATGGAGGAAATTGCGACAAAACGACCGCAACTACAAAACGACTTGGGGCAAATAATTTCGATGGATGTTACAAATGCTTCCGTATATCGCTTTATTGATACTGGCAACCAGTGCAGTATCATACGTAACTCAGTACCAAATCGTATAAACGCAAAACGTAAAAAGTGCTGCATGCAAGTAAAAGGTATTTGTGGAGGTACACGAATGCTCCACAAGTCTACGGTCATGGACATAATCATCGATACAGCTGTCGTAAAAGCTGGAGTTTACATCGCTGACGACGAGCTACTGCAAGACGAAGTACTTTAAGGACAAGACGTCATTGTCAACGCCAACGTTACGATGAAGATTGAGGATGGTCGAACTATTTTCGAGAATACACGAGCTACAGCAGACTTGGTAATATCCGAATGTAAATTTTCTAAACTTGTGTCTAATTTCAGAGTTCCAACTGAGCAAGTTAAAATGCAAAATCTTTTGATGAGTTACGAAGATTTTTCTCTAGTGGTTTAAACGGCATCGGCAGAACCGAGGTCTCTTAAGCAAGCCCAACCTTTCCAGCCCAATGAAAAAACAAGACCGTACTAAATTGCACAATATTTAATACTAATTTAATACGTGTTAATTAAATTTATTACACTTGTTTTTTAAAAAATATCGAGGTTTGGGCTAGCTTAAGTTTTAACCCAACAAAAATTTAGGTTAGAAAACGATTGGAAGACGAAACGAGTTCTAATGTACTTCTCTAAGGTAGAAGGTTAGAGGACGATTTGCGAAACTGTCGGGAATTATAGCATTCTCGACAAAAAGGGGACTGCGTTCTCGATATCGAGAAAAGAGTTAGAATTCTAATCGAATTCTAACGTCAATTGCTAATGGGTTTCTAATGAGAATTTTGAAGTGGTGCGCAATTAATTTCAGTTATTTAAAATCAGCGAAATTTTCATTGTTTCATTATATCAAATACTTTTATTTGGTTATAAGCTTATAAATTATAATAAAATAAAAATAATTCAAAATCCTATCGCATGTTTCACAGTTTTCACTACTAGTTATTGTGTTAAAATTTTCGCTTCCGCTTATTTCCTCAGGATTGAGTTCGCCATTGGTTTGAGGTACGGATGAGGAAGCGTTTTCTTCATGCCATTCAAATAGCACTTCAATAATTTGCTCGCTTTCCCTTTTTAATTTTTTTGATCCATTTTCACTTACTAAGTAGTATTTATTATTATAAATAAAATAAACTTCTTTCGCAGCTTATAATATTTCCACACAACTTTTCACTATTTTTATTTTGATTGTATAACACTAAGGAACATATACCCAGTAGATATTGCGGGAAAGGCGGCCGCGGCAAGGTCGTTGGTCAGGCTTCGTGATATGGGATATGGACTTTTTGACCGCGGATACTCTAGCCTTCTTACCAGTTTCGACTTTATCCCGGACAGAACGGACTATTGTATGCCGATAACTACTCCCTATACAACCTTCACCCCAGACATTCCAGAGAGAGAGGAGTGGGGAAGAGGAATTATCTGGGGAATGGGACCGGTTAACTTGTTCACGGATGGCTCGAAGCTGGATGGAAAGGTTGGTGGGGGGTCTTTTGTCAAGACCTAAATTTAAGCCGCAAGTTTAAGTTGGCTGATCACTGCAGTGTATTCCAAGCGGAAGTTGCTGCGATTAAGGATGCGGTGGATGGAATGCTATCCAGTGCTACTACGGTTAGGGAATTTAACATCTACTCTGATAGCCAAGCGGCTATAAAGGCCTTGAGCTCAACTACAGTGCGATCGAGGGTGGTCTGGGAGTACCTGGCCTCGCTTGCGATTGTATCGAATTATTTTACAATTAAGATTATCTGGGTCCCGGGCCATAGTGATATCCCGGGTAACTGTCAAGCGGATCTCTTATCCCGCATCGGTACAACTGAACCGGATGAAGATGGCTGTAGGGATTTCGGGATCCCGCTGGCCACCTGTGGAATGCTCCTCCATAGCTGGGCATCGAGTCAGCTCAGCAAACGTTGGGCGGACACCACGTCTTGCAGGGTAGCAAGATCTTTCTGGCCGAAAGTGGATGGCAGGAGGTCTGCTGAAATAATTGGGTTCACTAAGGCTCACCTATCAATGGTCATTGGGGTTTTGACAGGGCACTGTTCCATGGGTATCCATGCGGTACGTCTCAATATACTGGAAACTCCATCCTGCTGCAGCTGTATGGAGGATGATGAGGTGGAATCACCACATCACTTTATGCTTGATTGCCAAGCTTTTGCCAGAACTAGGCGAAAGTACTTTGGTATCGACTCACTTGGATCTCCCGAGGATTTATCCAAAGTTGAGATCGGTATCATTCGGAGCTTTATCGTTGCTACCCAACAATTCTCTAAGTAGCTAGATCTAAGTCACCGTTATTTTTGGTGTATGTGGTATCACAACGGACCTTCGTGTTGTCCAAGTGAGCTATCCTTATCAGGGCAGCTACCACCTAACCTATCCTATCCCTATCCTAACACTAAGGATGCCTCATCATGTCGTGCAAATAATCGATAACTGTGACAATAATCATAACATCGCATTTCTAGTGTTATTCGAATCGTTTCACAGTCGAATTCTAACCTAGCTCTCTAACCTAGTTTTCGATTCGAAATGCATTAGAGAACTACATTAGAATTCTAGTGTAAAACTACAATATTTCTCTAACGTTAGAAACTGTGTTTGCTGGGAAGTTTAAGCTAGCCCAACCCATATGCCCAATCAAAAAACGAAAACGTATTTAATTACACAATATTTAATGCTTGTTTTTAAAAAGGGTTTTGTTTTAAAGGGTTGGGCTAGCTTAAGTTTAAGGAACACATGTAATTCTGGAGGTGCAATTAAATGAATTATTGATTTATCTTTGTTGTCTGAAATCATAGGGGAATCTGAACAATTATAATAAATTTTGCGATTTTGTTGTTTGCTACCACTATTTTTTCAAACTTCGAAGTTTGACATGCAACTTCCGATAGTTCGGAGTTCTCCAACACGATATAATTCATCTTTGGGTGCAATTCCCCACGTACATGGATAGCTGTTACTATGCAGCATTAATCCAACTAAAATGGTTGTTAGTTTTAGATCAGCCGCAATTGATCCATCAAAATCTTTCAATAGTACCAAATTCCATAAAGCAGGTAAATTACTATAGTTCTCTTCAGAAAACTCCGTTAATCTAATTAATAAACAAGTGTAATAAATTTAATTAACCCGTATTAAATTAGCAATAAATATGGCGTATGTATGTTGGCGGCCACCGTGGTATGATGGTAGCGTGCTCCGCCTGCCACACCGTATGCCCTGGGTTCGCACCCCGGGCAAAGCAACATCAAAATTTTAGAAATAAGGTTTTTCAATTAGAAGAAAAATTTTCTAAGCGGGGTCGCCCCTCGGCAGTGTTTGGCAAGCGCTCCGGGTGTATTTCTGCCATGAAAAGCTCTCAGTGAAAACTCATCTGCATTGGAGATGCCGTTCGGAGTCGGCATAGAACATGTAGGTCCCGTCCGGCCAATTGTAGGGAAAATCAAGAGGAGCACGACGCAAATTGGAAGAGAAGCTCGGCCTTAGATCTCTTCGGGGGTTAACGCGCCTTACATTAAATATGGTGTAATTAAATACGTTTTCGTTTTTTGATTGGGCATAAAAACAAACAAGTGTAGTAAATTTAATTAACCCGTATTAAATTAGCATTAAATATTGTGCAATTTAGTACGCTCTCGTTTTTTGATTGGGCTGGAAAGGTTGGGCTTGGTCAAGAGACCTGCAGATCCGACGTGGTCGAGGTGAGCATCGAACTGGAGAAAGGTCAGGTTGTATCCCAACCTCCATATCGCATTTCAGAGCCGAAAAGAGGCATCGTCAATGTATTATGGACGAGCTATTAGAACACGGCATCATCACGAAATCCACATCCAAGTATACTCGTACAGTCGTACTCATGAAAAAGCACAATGGAAGTGATCGATTATGTATCGATTACCGACGCATCAGTAAGCTTTCGAAAAAAGAGAACTTTCCGGTCCCGAATATCGAAGAACGACTGCAAGAAGCCAAATGTTTCCGATACTTTTCGCCGCTCCATTTTAATAGTAGCTACTACCAAATCGCAATGGCACCCTATAGCCAAAAATTCACCGCATTTATCACCACCGACAGATTATACGAGTTCAAACGTATGCCGTCTGGGCTCAAGAACGCACCAGCAGCTTTTAATCAACTCGGGGAAGAAATACAAAAACGACTGCTTCACTACATTGGCGACATCCTGATTGTTAGGAACTCTTTCGAAGAAATGTACAATAAAGTTTCCCGAACACTTCAAGTACTACGATCATGTGAACTCACACTAAACGTCAACAAGTGTAAATTGTTCAAAGAAACCATCACATTCTTAAGGCATCAACTACATCCTACTGGCATCAGTCCAGGAGAAGTTAAGACAAGTGCAATCGCCAACTTTCCGCCACCACGAAACGTCACCGAAGTGCGCAAATTTTTAGGTCTTAGCGGCTACTTTCGCAAGTTTACCGCTGGCTATTTCATGATATCGGAGCCGTTACGTAAGCGACTGCGCAAGAATATAAAATTCGCATGGGAAGAACAACAAGAATCAGCGAATTGCTCATCTCAAAACCAACAATGTTATGCTACCGCATCGATGCCGATCACGAACTACATAAGGACGCCAGTTCCATGGGCCGCGCAAGCGTTCTAATGCAACCCGAGAAGGGGCAACTCCAGCCGATTGCATATTTTAGTCGGTCCATTATGGATAACGCAAAGTGTTTCCACAGCTATAAGCTGGAAGCTTCGGCGGTCGTGAAATCGTTGGAAAATTTCAAGTATTACGTATATGGAAAGAAGATTCGAGTCATTACTCATTGTAGCGCTCTACGGACAACAATGGAAAAACGAGAACTCATACCACGTATAGCCCGATGGTGGTTGAGACTCCAGGAATTTGGCTTTGAGATTATTCACCGACCAGGTTCCCGCATGGAACATGTGGATGCACACAGCTGTATGCATTATGAATGCGCCCACGAGATGGAGACCGCTGATCTCAAAATACTAAAAGATCATCGCCAAGCCGGATTGATTATTCAGAGTCCAGTTGCAGGATGATAAACTCAAGAACATCTTCGACGAGATGAGGAATGATACAAATCCAGAACACACTTCTATGGGTAGTTCCGAAGCAAATACGACATGTGGTTTGGTTTCTCGCATGCGTAATTACGTGAAGAGCTACATCAACTCCTGCGTCGGATATGATCTTAACAAAACACCAAGTGGACGACGAGAAGGCCAGTACCATTACGACCACGTTAAGCCGATACCATTTAATACAATTCACACCGACCATTTAGGGCCGTTTCCTAAAAGTTCCAAACACAATGAGCACATATTGGTCATTGTCGACTCATTCACGAAATTTACCATAATACGCGCAGTAAAGAGCACAGCAACGAATCACGTAATCCAGGTGTTACTAGAAGTCACGAACTACTTAGGAATGCCTGAACGCATCATCTCCGATCGCGGAACGGCTTTCACGTCGAACGTGTTCCAGAAGTTTTGCAACGACAACAACGTCAGACATGTTCTCATCGCCGACGAAGATCTACGCCGGATCCAATGGTACATCAACACCATTCCCAAAAAGACTACAGTTACTCTATAGGTATACGCCACGAGATATCCTGCACAACCAGCTCATCCAAGTGCTCCAAGATGATTCCAATAACATGATGACCGACATCGAATTACAGCAGCTACGAGGAAATGTAGATAATCGCATGCACGACAATCGAGCACACGCAAAAGTTCTGTACGACTCCCAGCACTCCTGGCCGGGGACTTATAACGAAGGTGATCTAGTGCTTGCTACAAATTAACGGATAAGCACGGGTACATCACGTAAGTTGGAATAATACAAAGCTCCGTTCATTGTCAGCAAGGTATTATCAAATGACCGCTACGTGATAGAAGATTTGCCTCATGCTGAAAGAACACAATACTTCCGTTTTTGCATCCGATCAGCTAAAGCCATGCTGTCAGTTACCGCCCGATGATCCCGATGACATCAGTGACAACGAAACCAGCATTTCGAGCGGGGCGCTACGAATGGTCAGGGAAGCCGACTGTGAGCGACGGCAACCTTGCCAATATCACACTAACCGGCAACGCTACCCCAACTGTCAAACAGCTGGAACGAGCGAAAAGGAAGAAGAGGAGAGTTAATTCGGATATCGATCCAGACGTACACCACGCCTTCATACCTTTCATTTATTTTTTTAAACTCATATTTCATGTAACTTCTAAAACTTTAACTATTAAAATTAAT
The DNA here is from genome assembly GCA_029619165.1 of Eurosta solidaginis. Lineage (NCBI taxonomy): Eukaryota > Metazoa > Arthropoda > Insecta > Diptera > Tephritidae > Eurosta > Eurosta solidaginis. The sequence continues at coordinate 63,237 of JARSSU010025537.1, forward strand.
TTTGATATCGCACAAACAATTGTGTGCCTCCAATATGAGAAGATATATGTTCTTTGTAGCTAATAATGCTATTGTAATGACATTTGGCAGCTAGATGCAAACATATTTATTGTGACAAAGTAAGTTAAATTGGAAAAGGAAGAGTGCACCTCCCATACATATTTTTGCTGCCGTATCGGTTATATCCCGAATCGCCCAAGGCACATAACTGAATTCCGTCGAAATACAGCAGCAACAGCAACCATAGCTGCCGCGACGAGAAAAATAAGCGGAATTTCGTAAATTTTGTCATAGAATTTAGTGCTGCGTTCTCAATTTTAATGTTCTTTTAAATTTAAAATAAATGTAAGATTTTAGCCCGGCTGCTCTTTCAGTTTGCGTTGTCCTCCTTTTAAGTTTTCCTACAAATTGGCGGGACGGGACCTAGTTGTTTTATGCCGACCGAAAGGATTTTTCTAGGCAGATGTGTTTTCACTGAGTAGCTTTTAAATGCAGAAATACACTCGGAGTGCTTGCCAAACTCCGCGAGGGGCGACCCCGCTTATAAAAATTTTCTTCTAATCGAACAAATTATTATTTGTATCCTTCACAAAGGTCAAAAAAAAACTTGAAGTCATTTCTCCATCCCGGGTTTTTAAATGCTGACATAACTTCCGTACCGGTATAGTTCACTTTTGTTGAAATGCAACCCTGTTATCAACTTACCCTGAACTGTTGTTTTTGTATAGTAAAAGCAAAACCAAATTTTCTGTATCTTCTTTACTTCCTTTTTATAACATTGAATAAAAGCCACATTTTGTAACATTGAATAGTGTTTTTCTACTTGGATCCGTCAAAGAAAAAGTAAGATATCCAACAGGTTATGGGCCCAGGTGCAAATCCCTGGGAACCAAGTAAAAACGTATTAAGTGGCAAATGGGAAAAATGACTTCCTCGCTTTTCAACATAGAGAAGCTGAACGAGTCCAATTACGACTCATGGAACTTGCAACTGCAAAGTGTGCTCATTTCGCCGCACAATGCAAATCAAAAGAAAGAGATCAAACATCGCATCAAAATGTTAAACGAAATGGGCTGTTCGCTGCGGTTACTAACAGAATTTTTAATATCAATGCTTGGTGTATTGACAGCGGTGCTTCTTCGCATTTATGTTGCAATCGCAACATGTTTGAAGAGTTTGAACCATGCGAAGAGATATTTATGCTAGCAGCGGAACACAAAATATTAGCAAAAGGAAAAGGTGTTGTTCGATTAAGAACAAGCGAAATTGACATAACACTCGTAGATGTCTTATTTGTTCCTGGTTTACAGTGCAACTTTATGTCAGTTGCCAGAGCGGTTAACAGCGGCTACATTGTCGAATTTAAGGAAAACACGGCGAAGATCATTGACAAGCACGGAGGAATAATTGTTTGTGCTAAGAAGGTCAGTGATTTGTACATATTTCAAGCAAATGAGAATAAATTATTTTTTTCGAGGAAAACTTCTGATGACGTGATGAAATGGCACAATAGGTTTGGCCACCTTAACTTCGCTAGTTTACGGGAACTAAGTAATAAAAATATGGTATTTGGACTTTCTCTCAACATCCCGTCTGATGTGAAGTGTGCTTTGTGCATGGCAAGTAAATGTAGTCAAAGACCATATGTTAGCTCACAAAATTTTGCAAAAGATGTATTAGGTGTGGTGCATACAGATGTATGCGGTCCGGTGAATGTTTCTTCAATCGGTGGAGCCCGATACTTCTTAACCTTTATGGATGATAAGACGCGGTACATTTTTGTTTATTTCCTACGGAATAAAAATGAAGTGTTTGACAAATTCAAAGAGTTTAAGGCAATGGCAGAGCGTCAAACGGGCAAAAAATTGAAAATATTAAGAAGTGACAATGGCACAGAGTTTGTCAACAATGAATTTAATGAATTTTTAAGAGAAAATGGAATTTTGAGGCAACTGTCGGTTCCGTATACGCCACAACAAAATGGCGCTGCAGAGAGATTAAATCGTACGCTTATTGAAATGGCAAGGTGCATGCTGTTAGATTCGGGTCTTCCACAGTCATTGTGGGGTGAAGCAGTATACACAGCTGCATACTTGAGAAATCGATCTCCAACTAAAGCGTTAGATAGTGTAACGCCATATGAAGCATGGCATGGGTACAAGCCAACAGTATCGCATTTGAGGGCATTTGGATCATTTGCAGTAGCACTTGATAAACGCCAACGAGACAAATTCAAACCAAAGGGAAAGGAGTATGTAATGGTCGGATATTCCGACACGTCCAAGGCATATAGGTTGTTTGATAGAGAAACGAAACGTTTAATTGTTAGTCGGGATGTATACTTTATTGAGCAACTACAACACAAACAACAGTCTGAGGTAATTTTTGACGTTTTGAATCCAACACATATACATGTTTCCGAAAATGAGGAGGTAGCTCCTTTACCTTCCATTAAAGTCGATGAAGCTACGAAGAACGCGAACGAAGATGAGGTTGCCGTCGGTGACGACATGACTCGTGTACAGCTAGAGAGAAGTGATGATGATTTCGAATCTGCTGAAGAAGACCGCCTCTCAGAAGACCAAACTGAGCTTAAACGTGAACCAGACAGACCTGAGGTAACTCGCACAGGCATATGGCTTAGACCTAGAGGGAAGCAGAACTATTTAAGCTTGATGAAAACTGACGACATTAAAATACCTGCGACAGTAGACGAGGCTTTATCCAGTGCACTGTCAGACAAGTGGTATGAAGCAATGAAGATTGAATACGAATCGCTATTGAAGAACAAGACATGGGAGCTTGTGGAGCGTCCTAAAAACCAAAAGGTGGTGCGTAACAAGTGGGTGTTCGCTGTCAAGAGGGATGTGAATGGAAATGTATACCGCTATAAAGCTAGGTTAGTTGCGAAAGGGTGTTCGCAAACGTATGGCGTAAACTATACCGAGACGTTTTCACCCGTTGTAAGGTATAACACTATTAGAATGATTTTTGCTATAGCTGCGGAGTATCGTTTGCACTTGCACCAAATGGATGTTTCCGCCGCCTATTTGAACAGCGAATTGACAGAAGATGTTTATATGAGTCAACCTGAAATGTTTGTTGATAAACGTTATTCGGATTATTGCTTGAAGTTGAACAAAGCGCTATACGGACTTAAGCAATCCGGTCGACAGTGGAATATGACATTAGATTCCATATTGAAGCAGATAGGTTTCAAGCAGTGCAAATGTGAACCGTGCGTATACATTATGCACAGAGACAAACAAATAAATATTATAGCCGTATACGTTGATGATCTTTTGATTGCTAGCTCAGAACTTAGTGATTTACAGCACATTAAGAATTTGATATCGCGTGAACTAGAAGTAGTGGACAAGGGTCAAGTCCAACATTTTTTAAGCATGGAGGTCGAAAGAGATGGCGACACTGGAAGTATAGCTGTCAGTCAAAAGGGACATATTAAAAGGTTACTTCGTGAGTACCAAATGGAAAATTGTCGGCCGATCGCCACCCCTTTAGACCCAGGGCACCAAGTTAAGTGCGATGACCAAAATTGCAAAAGAACAGATCAAATGCAGTACCAATCTCTCATAGGGTCACTTATGTATTTGGCTGTGTGCACCAGGCCTGATATTTTGCACTCAGTTTGTAAGCTAGCGCAACGGAACAATGATCCACATGTAGAGCACTTATTGGCAGCAAAGCGGGTATTGAGATATTTATGCACAACTCAAAATAAACAACTGAGGTACTACAAGACAGGCAAACCAATTGAGTGTTTTGTGGATTCCGACTGGGGCGGTGACACAGGTGACCGTAAATCGTATACGGGGTATGCAGTTATGTTAGCCGGAGGTGTATTTTCATACGAATGTAAGAAGCAAGCAACCGTAGCCCTTAGCAGTACCGAGGCCGAATACATGGCGCTAACTTGTGTTGCAAAAGAAGCCATTTATCTAAAACAGCTTTTAAATGAAATGGAACTAGAAAGCCCGGATGCGATGGTTTTGAACGGGGATAACTTAAGCGCGATGAATTTAGTTAAGAACCCCGTATACCACGCTCGAAGTAAGCATATAGATATTAAATATCATTTTATAAGAGATGTTTATCGAAGAGGCGAAATCGAGCTCAATTATTGTAGCACTAACAATATGATTGCCGACATATTTACCAAGAACCTAGCCAAACCTTGTCATGAAAAGTTTTGTAAAATGTTGAACATATATTAACTTTTATGCTCAAATATGCTCGTTGAGGGGGCGTGTTGAAATGCAACCCTGTTATCAACTTACATATTTTAGCTACCCTGAATTGTTGTTTTTGTATAGTAAAAGCAAAACCAAATTTTCTGTATCTACTTTACTTCCTTTTTTATAACATTGAATAAAAGCCACATTTTGTAACATTGAATAGTATATTCAATCGTGTTTTTCTACTTGGATCCGTCAAAGAAAAAGTAAGATATCCAACAACTTTCATGTCCTCATAATCTGCCAAAACATCGTCAATGAATGGATAATGGATACTGGCTAATCGTGATGTTGTTGGAAACAAGGAATCAATTGAGTGACGGGGAACAAGGTCAAGAATGTGATGCTGGCAACCTATGAACTGAGGCGTATCTAATCCCATTTGCCTAAATTTCTTTTGGAGTTTCACAACTACTCCATTCTTGCTTCCTGTGTTTACTGCAGTTTTGTCAGATATAATCATTTTGATACCTATAAATGGATTGTAAATAACTTTACTCGCAAAAGTAAAACCAGTGTTTGAAGTTTAAGTATAAATTAATTTTATTCAAATATTGTGAGCTTATTATACTAAATTGTTCTAAACATATTCTTACATATATATTTACTTTAAACTTTACATACCTACATATCTACATACAAATCGACACAAATATGTACCTTCATATTTGTGTTGATTTGTGACGTCTGTGGGAAATGCAGTATCAGCAAATTTGCCGAAATGCAAATTTGGATTAGTCTCACGGTGCACACACATCTGTATTAAATCGTGGGAATTGCGCTATCAGCAACAATTAAAAATGCGCTGCTTTGTGTTGATTAAAGTTTAGACGCATTTTGTCACAGGGTGACACATTAAGTGGTTTACACGTTTTGGCATTGCAATTGTTGGCTGTTTACACTACATCTCCCTTTTTTCAGAATGCTTATGCATTTGGCGAATGCATGAGTATTCTATTTTAATTTACATTTACAGTTAAATGTAAATAAGTTAATTCTATATTTTGTATTTTATCAAGTTGAAAATTTTCTTATTCTATTAACTTAAGTCTATTTTTGTGTATTATTATTTTCTTATTGTTTGTGATATCGCTATTTTCTATGTTATTGGAAAATTTTTGCTTATCAATATTTCCTATTCTAGACGGGATTAAAGTGTAATTATTTTTACTATCGATATTTTCTACTCTATAGGTTATTAATAAAATTATTTTTCCTATTGATATTTTCTATTCTACCGGTTATTAATAAAATTATTTTTCCTATTGATGTTTTCTATTCTACAGGGCCCTATATATCTACTATCTATTTATCTAGATGGAAAAATCCTATTATCTAAAATTATGACCTCTCTAAAAGGCGATGTTTTCCTAGATGGAAACGGTTAAACAAAGCTTTTGAATTGGTAGTCTATTTCAAATAAAAATTAAAGCGTATAGAATAAGATAATGGTTACAGTCATCATTGGTTGAAAATTGACATTGTTCTAAAAAACGAGCTTTATGAGCGTATTGTATACAGTATATTAGATTCAGTTGCTGCTAGAGCAAGGAGTAGTTGTATAGTAATGGTTGTTAAACCAATGGGTAAAAGAAGGTACAGTGGATGCAAACATGTTTCATATCTTTTCTTATACCATGTGAGGACCAAATAAATCCCCATTAATTTGGCCCACACAAAACGACCCCACAACATATTTGACACGACATTAACACAACAAGTGGCCACAAAAGGCTATAGCAACAGACCAACCAACAAGTCCAATACAGCATACATCATATTCGATACAACAATAACTCAACAGCCAGTCACAAAAGGCTATAGCAACAGACCAACCAACAAGTTCACCACAGCATTGACACAACAGCCAGTCACAAAAGGCTATAGCAACAGACCAACCAACAAGTTTCAGCAACGAGCGTTCGCAACATCGAACAGCAACCATACCAACGCAACCATTTGAGCCAGCAATGCCAAACAAGGCAATAAAAGGAGCGACACAGCAGCACAGCAGTCAGTCAGCACGGAGCTGTGGTCGTGACCAGAGCTACTAGTGAAGTAGATCCCTATCGCAGTTGACCTACTCTATGCAATAGGAATCCACTTCATAGGAGCGAGTCGTGGAATGGTGATTGCGGTTGACCTTCTCTACGCATCACCCCCCAGAGACCAAAGGCCCCGCCACAGTAACGCGCAACCGCGACAGGTGACACCCGCTCACCCCCGTCAGTAGAGGTACACCAGCAGAGTAATACAAGGCGCGACAGAGTATCGCCCAGCACACGCGAGTAGACGCCGACGCAAGGCGTGGCAGAGAATCACCCAACAACCAGCAATACAAATAGACGCCGACGCAAGGCGCAGCAGAGTAATACAAATAAACGCTTCAGCAATACAAGTCAGCACGGAGCTGTGGTCGTAACCAGAGCTACTAGCGAAGTATATCCCTATTGCAGTTGACCTACTCTATGCAATAGGAATCCACTTCATAGGAGCGAGTCGTGGAATGGTGATTGTGGTTGACCTTCTCTACGCATCACCCCCCAGAGACCAAAGGCCCCGCCACAGTAACGCGCAACCGCGACAGGTGACACCCGCTCACCTCCGTCAGTAGAGGTACACCAGCAGAGTAATACAAGTAAACGCTTCAAGTCAGCACGGAGCTGTGGTCGTGACCAGAGCTACTAGCGAAGTATATCCCTATTGCAGTTGACCTACTCTATGCAATAGGAATCCACTTCATAGGAGCGAGTCGTGGAATGGTGATTGCGGTTGACCTTCTCTACGCATCACCCTCCAAAGACCGAAGGCCCCGCCACAGTAACGCGCAACCGCGACAGGCGTCACCCGATCACCTCCGTCAGTAGAAGTACGCCGGCAGAGGCCGCAACAGAGCGGAAACGACGTAAGGCACGACAGAGCACCGCAGAAGAGAGAGACGCCGACGTAAGGCGCGTCATGGCACCGACGCCACATACTAACGGGACCCGTCTAACGGAACACGGCGACAGAGCATCGCCTCAGCAATACAAGTAGACGCCGACGTAAGGCGCGACAGAGCACCGCAGCAGAATTATACGAGCATACGACACTGGTCGCAGCAGCGCAACGCTAACATACGACGTTGGCCGCAGTAGAGATACGTTAACATACGACGCTGGTCTTATTATGCTACAAATTTTCTATCCTTTTGGATGAAAACGAGCGCGACATGTCTACTTGCAAATTTATTTATTTATTAAGCGCTTTATTTATAATAAGGTTCTCTTTGTGACTCTATAATATATTAACTGAAATTAAAACAAAATAGATTTTGCTGGAGCTAATGTTCAGCGCAGAAATCTGATTGTTCTTTATTCATGAATACTTTCTCTTTTATAGTAAAATTACTTACAATACTATTACAACATTTACATACAATACTTACACACTAAGAATAACTGCAAGTTAACCCGTTGTGGGTTTAAAACTTTAAAAAAATTATTTTTTTGCGGCTTATGCCGGTGTTTTTCACTTTATTACTTTTACATGAGCAAGATACAACTGAAATACAACTGAACTTAAAACTATATTAGTATGGCTTTTTATTAATTCTTAGCGACGGCCCAATTGCAGCGGCGTCGCATCGTTGTTGGTATTTTCATATGTTGCAGTGGTATCGTATCACTGCCAATGTTCCCATCCGCTGGTGACGCGCGGTTGACGTTTGTTGGATGCTCGTATAGAAATATGAAGCTAAGGTATGCGCAGTACTTGCAGTGTGAACTATGTTCCCACGGAGCGGTAGTGAGGCATCAGCATTTATTTCATATGCATGCGCGTTTTGTAACTGGAGTGAAGAATGCAGGTGGCTTATGTTGTTGATATCATGTCACCAGTAATGTTCCCATGATGTGAATATGCTTAGTCAGCGTTTATCGCATTCTCGTGTGCTGCGATGTGACTTAGAGAATGCAGGCAACCCACTATGTGAATATTTGTGAAGTTTGAATGTGTGTGGTGTTAACTCCTCCCCTCTTAAAGACGGTTGTCCTCGATCGTCTGAAAAATTTGAAAAGTCCTTACTTCGGGTACTGGGACTTGGACTTGCCTGGTTGTTTCTTGGCTCTGGCTGCCTTGAGTGATTGATTGTAATGGTTGCTCTATAGGTTTATTTGTTTTTTTACTGCAGTGCCTCCTTAGGCTGGCAATGACAAGGATAACTAGGATTATGGTAATCCCTGAGAATATTCGGTTGGCCGTGTTTTCTGTTTGGAGGGACTGGATTTGTATAGTGTTGTTCAAGTGTAACTCGCTAAGGGCTTCGAGTGACAAAAGTTTGGTGAAGCTCTCCTCCCTTTGATTTGGCTGTGCTATTGCTGGCATCACCCTTAAAGGAGGTGTTTCGAAATTCCTATAAGTTCTGCCGTTAGCTATTACCGTCTCATTTTTGAAGTTCATTATATAGGTGCCATTTATTTTGCGCATATCTCCGCTGATACTTATATTGCCATGGTAATCGTTAAGGAATAGTATTCCTGGGGCAATTAGCTCGTCTCTTGGTATGTGGTGGCAATTTATCATGGGGCACGAAGAATTAAGGCTTTTAATTAGGTTAGTTATACAAAAGTCATTTTTTAAATCTAACAATTCGTCTTGCTTACAAATGCTAATTGAGTTATATTTTTTACAACTAGTTTTTATTCCGAATATTTCTTCTTTATTTTGAATAATATTGTATTTAACAAGTTGCATTCAGTATGTTAGAGATACACACCAATATGCTGTGCGGAATGCGAATGACTTTCGACTAGGATTACAGCGGACTACTGCAGCCCAAAACACATTATTATATAAGGGCCTTAACATATTTAACTCGTTACCTGATTATATCAAACGAGAGAATAATATTATGAATTTTAAACGGCTATGTATAGATCTTATTCGAGGCAAAAATATTTTTTATTACTTTTTACTTTTTATTACTTAATATATATATATATCATACACGTCTGTGAATTGAAAATGAATTTGTGATATTTAAAATTTATTGTGAAATCAAAAAATATGTAAACATATTAATAATAAATATCAATCTATATCTATCTATCTATCTATCTATCTATCATATCTATCTATCTATTGAATTTTAAATTAATCATTATATCTTTTTTTATTACTGATTTTATAATAAAATTGTTATAAATTACTTCTGTAGTTAATGGAATTTTCAAGACGTACAAAATAGAAGTTGAGTTGCTTAATACGCTAACTTCGGCTAATTCTAGAGCCTCTTCCATTGTGTTGAAGGGCATATTTTCCTTATTAAACTCCTTAATGGATATCTCAATTTCTTTCCTATTCAAAATCATGGAATTTATAATACCTAATCTAGCCCATTGTATGGCATATTTTATGTTAATTATTTCTTCTTTTATAAGCCTAATTTTATTTTGTAAATTTAAAGCGATTTCGTTTACAATTACCTCTTCGTTCTGAAAGGTACTTAATATATCGTTAGTGATTTTCGTTAAATTATTTATCTGCTGCTTAAAAGCATTGTTTATATAATATTGCTTATTATTATTGTTAATTAGTTTTTCTAAATTACCATTTATCATAATTAGGTCGTCATGATCTGGGTTTCCTGCCAGGTATTTCCAGGCAGTGCCAAGGATATCTAGGGATCTTCTTTGTCTGGGACTATGAGGAGGCTCTACGATTTCCAACATTTCAATAGCTTGTTGGGCCTCGTGTTGCAAGGTGGGATAAATAGGATTTTCGGTGGTTAAAACTTTGTCTATCATCTCAGTAATGTTTTGCAGAACTTGACGGTAGACTGCGGTATCAATGATGTGGATAAAGTTAAGGGTGCCATCCTTGATTTTGGAGAAACCATTATCGATGGTTATTAAGTGGGATGAGGAATAGTCGTGAATTTGGACTTCTCCCTGGGTAGTGCAGGCGAGTAGGCTGGAGAAAAAAAAATAATAAAAATTTTGGGGATACGACCATTTTATGAAATTTCCTTACTCTATTTATTCGAAGTTTTGTGAAATTTATTTGTTAAATCGTTCGCCTATGGCGTGTTAATCGATGGAAAATTCGTTACATGGAGGTAAGATAAGAAATGAGAAAAAGTGATTTTTTTTCTTTAAAAAAAAATATGTTATATTTTTATCAGCTCCTTATCAGCCCTTTGTGCACCGTCTTCCCTGATTGGGTTATGACTGTGGAGTTCCTGTCTTCTCTGACGACCTCTTTCCTGTACCTGGGTGTAAGCTTATTGCCTACTCTTTTGTTTATTCTGACATAGATGATGTCATTGGGACTGTAAATTTTGAAGATTGATCTTTTTTTATTGTGGAATTCTAAATCTTTTATTTGTTTTTCAGCTAAGTTTTTTATGTTTTCTTGCCTGTGGTTTTCCAGTTGTTCGGGGTCGGTACTTACAGTCCTTCCGAAAAATACTTCTATTGGTTTTCTCTTAATTGTCGAATGGATGGAATAATTGTACTTGCAGAGTGATCTGTTAAGTAGATCTTCGAAGCTGTCGTGCGTCCTTTCACTTTTCACGCATCGCATTATTTCTGAAAGGGTGGAATGGAAGCGTTCAACCTGACCATTGACAGTACTGGTGTAAGGGGGTGTCTTGTAAATCTCTATTCCGTATTGGTTTTCGAGCATAAAGGTTATGGTTACAGAGTTTAAGGATTTTTCGTTATCAATAACGATTTTTTCTGGGATACCAAAAGAGGTTAGCAATTCTTGAAGGGGTTGTTTTATATCCTCTGTCGCCCTTGATCTAAGTACTTTCGCTTGGGCGTATTTAGAGAATTTGTCGATGGCTGTGAGGATAACCTTATTGTTTGTGTGATATATATCGATATGGACAATGTGTCCTGGGTAATTGGGAATTGGGGTTGCTTGTATGATTGGGGCAGTCGGATGTCTTTCGTACTTATTTTCATTGCATATTTTGCATTGTTTTGTGATTCTTTTTATTTTAGCAGTCATTTGCGGGAAATAGCATTTATCTAAAAGCTGTTTTTTGTTTTCTATTGCATTTCGATGAGCTCTATTATGCTCCTTTATGATTTCTGTTTCTTGTTCCGCTTCGTTCAAGATATCCTTTATGAATTTGCGGCTATAGAGTACTCTGTATCTGCTAAAATGAGTTTGGTATATTGTTTGGATTTTGCCCAGAATGCTATCTTCGGTTCTTATGCAGTTTGTTGTTGAAGGATTTAAGTATCGTTTAAGTAGGGTGGTGAGAGTTTCCTCCGTAAAATCTCTTTCGATTATGATATGACGGTGGTAGGTGGGGAAAATTATCTTAAATTGGTATGAAGGAATTTCTCCTACTGAAATAAAAATTTGGTTCTTGAATGCATTGATGGGTGCATCGGTGTAGGGAATAAGGGTTTGACCTGAACTTTCGTCGCTGTGTTGGGTGGGTGTCAATGAATTTATTTCTTGTGGTGGTCTAGAAAGTGCGTCCGCTACGACGTTTGTGTGGCCGGGCTTGTATTTGATCTCATAGTTGTACTCCTCCAAGATGGCTTTCCATCTCTTCAGTTTGCTATTGTTGTTCTTGTTGCTGAGGGCATATGTAAGAGGTTGGTGGTCTGTGAAAATTTTGACTACGGCAGGGCCGCAAAGATAGCTTCTCAAAGATTTGAGGGCCCAAATGATGGCTAACATTTCCTTCTCATTTGTTGCGTAGTTTTCCTCGGCCTTTGATAGGGTTCTAGATATGAATAGAATTGGTTTATTATCTTGTTCAAGCACTGCTCCTATTGCGTAATTGGAGGCGTCGGTAGTTAGATGGAATTCTTTACCAAAATTGGGGTATTGTAACATCACGTCGTTGGACGTAAGCGTCCTTTTTATTTTATTGAAGGTGTCTATTGCTTCGTTGTTCATGGTTATTGCTGTTTTTGCAGATAAATGTTTACTCATTCGTCCTTCCTCCCCTCTTAAGATGAGAGTAAGGGGTTTTGCTATTTTGGCGTAGTCCCTAATGAAACGTCTGTAAAACCCAGATATTCCTAGGAAAGATCTGAGGTCCTTTAGTGTTTTTGGTATAGGTACCTTTTCTATTGCTTCAATCTTTAATGGATTTGCTCTAATGCCGTCTGCAGTGACTATGAATCCTAAAAATTCTACTTCCTGCGCGAAGAATTTGCATTTGTCTAGCTGGATTTTCATATTGGCTTGCTCTAGTGTATCGAAAATTATTTGTAAGGATTTAGCATGGTCTTGTTCTGTCATGCTGAAAATTATGATATCGTCTATGTAGACGTAACACAACTTCCCAATGTGTTGCCGTAGTATATCGTCGAGGGTGCGTTGGAAAATTGATGGTGCGTTTTTCAGTCCGAAAGGGAGTCTAGTAAATTCATATTTTGCGTTGTTTATGGAAAATGCGGTTTTTTCGATATCTGATTCTTTCAGGGGTATTTGGTGGAATCCGCTTTTCAGATCGATGACGGAAAAGAACCTATTACGTCCTAGTTGCGCTAGTACTTCGTTTATTTCGGGGATGGGGTACCTGTCTGCAATAGTAACCGAGTTGAGCTTCCTGTAGTCAATTACTAGCCTGTATTGTTTATTTCCTGCAGAGTCTGGTTTCTTGTTAACGATCCAAACTGGGGAATTATAGGGGGAGTGAGATGGTCGTATAATCCCATCTTCGACAAGTTTATTGACCTGTTTTTCAACCTCATTTTTTAGAGACATTGGATAAGGGTAATATTTGGTGTAAATTGGAGAGTCGTTTGTTGTACGGATTTCGCCGACGATTCTAGTGGTGTATGTTAGTTTTTTATCGGGTTCGGCGAATAATGTGGGGAACTGTTGCACTAAATTACCGATAATGATTTTTTGTTCTGGATTCATATGTTCAGTTTTTATTTCTATGTTGTTCACTGACTTAGAAATTTGTTGCTTAATGGGGACTTTTATTTTGTTTTCTATAAGCATGTAGTCGTTAGAGGTGTAAATAACAGCTTTGAGTTGTTTTAAGCTGTCGTTGCCAATTATGGCGTGAAAGGATTTCAGGGTTGGTAGGATAAAGAACTTTAGCTTTTTATCTCTAAGGCCAAAAAGGTTAAGTTCGGTATGATGTGATACCCTTATTTTTCCGCCTACGGAGTTTGCAAAGAACACGCTGTCATTTGGTTTAGGGTTTGTAACTAACGCGGGCTGAATGTAATTTTTGTTTGAACCAGTGTCGATAAGGAATTTAAGTATTCTGCCATCGCTTGTTTTACATTCAAAGTAAGGAAGCGATGAGGGAGTTAATCTAAAAAATGAACGTCCACGTATTCGTTTGCGTCGTCTTGGCGATACTGGTGCTCCTGTTGTTCGTAAGTGTTGTAGTAGTCCTGCCATGATTGTTCCTCGCTCTCCGGATCGTATGTGTTGGTGTCGCCTTCGTATTGGCCAGAGTCGGTTGTGGTGGAATCGAGGGTTGGGGAAATATGGTTTACACGTTGAACTTTGTTCGGGAAATTCCTAATATGTTGATGGGATTGCGTGGGCGGTGGTCGTTTCGACGTAGCATTGTTGTCGTTAGGTCTGTTGATGTAGTTAACATTCCTCGTTTTCAGCGACTGGTCTACTTCCATTGGCACCGGCGGCTTTGGCTGAGTTGGTCTTGGAGGTGGTTTATTGTTAAGAGGTCTACCAGGAGGTACACCTTGCTCATAGTAGTACTGAGGATAGGGCTGTCGGTATATGTGTTGTTGGTATATGGGTTGTTGATATGAGGTATGCTGGAACTGTGGGGGGAACTGTATCATGGGAGGGGTTGGTTGAGGTATGTGGGCGAGCTGTGGGTAGAAGGGATGATTTCCGTGTTGGAACTTCCTTGCGGGAATAGAAGGTTTTTGGTGGGTGTCGAATGGGATTGAAGGTGAACTCAGTACCTTCGGAAAGCTATATTGGTTGTTAGCATGTATGGACCTAAAGTTTTGGTTTTCTAATTTAGTGCATAAATGTAATGCTTCGGGTAAGTCTGCAGGTTCGTTCATGCCGAGGAGCCTGGAGAGGTCACCTGATAATCCTCTTACGAAGGTATCTAGTGCTTTATCGCGATATGTATTGGTGAGTACACGCATGGCTTCGTCGTTAATTTCCATACAGGAAATTTTATTGAGGATGAGAGACAGGTGCTTGTAAACTTCTGCGTAGAACTCCTGTACCGACTTCCGTCCTTGGATGAGACAGGTCATTTGGTACTCGAGGGTGCTGAGATCCCTCTTGTCGGCGTAGTGCGTTGTAAGACAACGCGAAATTGCCTTCCAATTGAGCGGGGTGTTGTATGCTTCGAGCGCGGCATCTGCACCACCGACAATTTTGTTTCTGATAATGTTCAGGATACCAAAATACCTTGGAGTACCTACACTGGGTTCGTAAATTTTTAGTACTCTTTCTACGCTCTTCTTCCAACTACTGAACTCAGTAGGGTTTCCACTGAACTCTCTTAGGGAACGGACGACGTCAGGGATCTTGTCCATGTCGGAAATGCTATTTCTGAACCTCTCGTCAATTGTCTGATCAGTTAGCAAAGGGGGTTGAGCACTGATTCTAGTCAGGACTGAAGCGTCGGTCTGAAGGATTTCGACTAGGGTGCTTCTTACAACTTCCCTAAATTCCTCGGTCGTTGTTACGACTTGGGGAGGGGAAAGGTTTGCAGGTGCTGTTGAGGCAGCTGTTGCTCCTGTATTTAGGAGTGGAGGCCTAAGTATATTATTCTGAGCCATTTTTCTCATTCGCTTACCAACCTCGCAAGTTAGTAAAAACAAAAATTATTTAACGATAGCAGTTCACTTTCACTTTCACTTCACTTAACTTAGTTCTATCTTTATTGGTTAACTATATATTATTCTAATTTAATTATTTCTTACATTAGTCCCACGGCGTAGAGGGTTTTTGGTCCTTTTTGCATCTTTTCTCGATAGTTATAGAAATTCTCTGCTACTCTGGTTCCCTCGATGCGCACTCTGCGTGGGTGCGTAACTTTCTTCTACTGAAGCTATTCACTTGTGGATTCCCGTTGTCGCGATGAGTTTTCCGCGAATCTGTTTGCGAGGCACTGCTTTAGGGCCTTTTGGAGCGTTAAATTCGCGGGGCACTACTTTAGGGCCTTTTAACTCGCGACTGGGCCGTTGGGCGCCAGTTAACCCGTTGTGGGTTTAAAACTTTAAAAAAATTATTTTTTTGCGGCTTATGCCGGTGTTTTTCACTTTATTACTTTTACATGAGCAAGATACAACTGAAATACAACTGAACTTAAAACTATATTAGTATGGCTTTTTATTAATTCTTAGCGACGGCCCAATTGCAGCGGCGTCGCATCGTTGTTGGTATTTTCATATGTTGCAGTGGTATCGTATCACTGCCAATGTTCCCATCCGCTGGTGACGCGCGGTTGACGTTTGTTGGATGCTCGTATAGAAATATGAAGCTAAGGTATGCGCAGTACTTGCAGTGTGAACTATGTTCCCACGGAGCGGTAGTGAGGCATCAGCATTTATTTCATATGCATGCGCGTTTTGTAACTGGAGTGAAGAATGCAGGTGGCTTATGTTGTTGATATCATGTCACCAGTAATGTTCCCATGATGTGAATATGCTTAGTCAGCGTTTATCGCATTCTCGTGTGCTGCGATGTGACTTAGAGAATGCAGGCAACCCACTATGTGAATGTTTGTGAAGTTTGAATGTGTGTGGTGTTAACTTACATTCTATTTATATATACCTAGTCAGCAGAATATTCTTATTACCTAACTATGTAATAATATTTGGTCAGTCGCACTGGCAAACCAACGCTGTCGATCAGGCTGATCGATACGTGAGCTAGTCAGTGTGACGCATATGGGTTAAACAACTGTAAACGGATACGGCTCCCCGCTGGGTTCAATATAACTTATCTATGCCGCTATGACTATGTCGCTATGAGTTATTTGTGTGTGGCCGAAAGTGAAATTAATTTGGTTGTGCGTTACAAGCTAGACTTATTCTGGCATTTACATAAATACAAATATCTTGTATTGTGGTAATGCCACACCATCCACTTTAAGAAGGGTCACATACACCTGAGAACAATTGTATGTGATCCTTAAAGTGACTTAATGACCCACTTAGAGTTTACACAATTTTAATTGCTTTTTAGTTTTTTATTGTAATTTGTTGTATTGCGGTAACTTGATATTGAGAGTGAAGAGTTTGTTTACTTATTTTTATATCCTTTTACATTTGCTTGACATGTGTGATTTTGTGCTGACCCTTTTTTTCTTTTGTTCCTTTGATTGTTTTTTTTAATATGTTTTGAAGGGAGGAACGTGTATAATTTGAGTTGTTGTACTGACTTTCGTATTTACATATTATTATTTTTTGTGTATTTATTTTGTATGGTTGTGTGCTTGTGATTATGAATAATGTTTTGCATCAAGTGTTATTGACATTTGTTTTTACATATCAGAGTTTTAAGTGTGTCGACCCACTTAAAATCTGTTTATGTTTACAAATTTATTATGAAGTAACAGTCACTTGATGCCAACATGGATTTGTATTTATTATTTCTTTTTGTTTATTTACATTTTCTTTCTTACGTATCTATGGTGCTGATTTTTGTATAGTGAGTAAATTCGAATGCTTATAGTACGATTGTTTTGATTTTTTTTTCAAATCATTTGGGTTACTAGCAAATGTTCTATACTGGTTTAAGCCTGTTTTTATTTATTTATTTATTTATAATTTAAAGTCGACGACAAAGAATGGTCGACTGCATAATATAAAAAATATATAAATATACAACTCAAAAGTTAAAAATTTAAGATATATCGAGATTTCAACAATTTTATATTGCAAACAAAGATATATTATTGAACATTACACTTTAATTTCAGAATATAATAATAATGAGAAATATGAACAGAAATAAGATCTTATACCGAGATCTTATACTGGCGGAATGCATCAGATTTCGCTGAGCATGATTTCGGAATGCAGTGGATTCCAATCTTGCTGTTGGAATGCAACAAGATTCCAATCAGCATATCATGGGAATCTGGCAGTACTAAGTAGTGTATCTGCATAAAAAGATACATCAAGCTACATGGCTGTCTCCTGATCGAAATACTCGCAATCAGATCGATCACGTTGTGATAGACGGACGGCATGCCTCCAGTGTTTTAGATGTGCGAACGATCCGAGGACCTAACATCGATTCGGACCATTATCTCGTTGCAGCCAAAATACGCACCCGCCTCAACGCGGCTAAAAACAAGGAACAAAAAACACAAGGAAAGCTAGACGTCGAAAAGCTTCAATCACAACAGACTGCCAATGATTTCGCAACTCGACTCTCACACCTGCTCTCTGAGGGCACAACTCATCCTGAAGGAATACAGGAGCAGTGGGAGCATATCTCCAAAGCACTTCATACTGCCGCCGAGGAAAAAATTGGTTACCGGCGGCCACGAAAAAACAACTGGTATGATGAAGAATGCCGCGTTGCAACCAAAAGAAAAGACGCTGCCTACAGGGCTACGTTAAAAGCGAGCGCGACAAGAGGAGTGTGTGAACGCTATCGTGAGTTGAAAAGGGAAGCGAGACGCCTTTTCAGGAAGAAAAAAGCAGAAGCAGAAAGGCGTGAGTGCGAGGAGCTTGAGCTGCTAGCCACCAGGAATAACGCCCGAAAATTCTACCCAAAAATACGGCGACAGACGGAAGGTTTTAAGACCGGGGCAAACTCCTGTAGGAATGAAAACGGCGACCTTGTAACTGATGTCCAGAGAGTGCTTAGATTATGGAGGGAACACTTCTCTGCTCTCCTAAATGGAGGCAGCAATTCACCGCGCAGAGGTGAAGAACCCGATCCCGCAATCGATGATGATGGAATATATGTCCCCCCGCCCGATTATGACGAAGTTAGAATAGCAATAACCAGATTGAAAAACAACAAGGCCGTGGGCGCTGATGGATTGCCTGCGGAGCTATTCAAGTTCGGCGGCGAGGAGTTGGTAAGGCGCATGCAGCAGCTTCTTAGCAAAATATGGGCGGACGAAAGCATGCCCGACGGTTGGAATCTAAGTGTTCTTTGCCCAGTCCACAAGAAGGGGGATACTGCAAAATGCACCAACTATCGTGGAATCAGCCTTCTTAATATCGCATATAAGGTCCTTTCAAGTGTATTGTGCGAAAGATTGAAGCCCACCGTGAACCGGCTGATTGGACCTTATCAGTGCGGCTTCAGACCTGGTAAATCTACCATCGACCAGATTTTCACAATGCGCCAAATCTTGGAAAAAACCCGTGAAAAGAGAATCGACACACATCACCTCTTCGTCGACTTTAAAGCCGCCTTAGACAGCACGAAAAGGAGCTGCCTATATGCCGCTATGTCTGAATTTGGTTTCCCCGCAAAACTTATACGGCTGTGCAAAATGACGTTGAGCAACACCATCAGCTCCGTCAGAATTGGGAAGGACCTCTCCGAGCCGTTCGAAACTAAACGAGGTTTCAGACAGGGTGACCCCCTATCGTGCGATTTCTTTAATTTGATGCTGGAGAAAATTATACTAGCTGCAGAACTTAACCGCACTGGAACAATATACTATAAAAGCGTGCAATTACTGGTATATGCTGATGACATTGATATCATCGGCCTAAACACCCGCGCTGTTAGTTCTGCTTACTCCAAGCTGGAAAAAGAAGCGGTAAAGATGGGTTTGATGGCGAATGAGGACAAAACGAAGTACCTGCTGTCATCGAGCAAAGAGTCAGCGCATATGCGCCTTGGCAACCACGCTACTGTTGGCAGCCATAATTTCGAAATAGTAAAAGACTTCGTTTATTTGGAAACCAGCATCAACACTAGCAACAACATCAGCACTGAAATCCAGCGAAGAATCAATCTTGCCAATAAATGCAACTTTGGACTAGGTAGGTAGGCAATTGAAAAGTAAAGTCCTCTCTCGGCGAACGAAAATCATACTCTACAAGTTACTTATCGTACCCGTCCTGCTATATGGGGCAGAAGCATGGACCATGACAACAGCAGATGAAGCGGCTTTGGGAGTGTACGAGAGAAAAGTTCTTCGAAAGATTTATGGACCTCTACGCGTTGGCGATGGCGAGTACCGAAGAAGATTTAATGATGAGCTGTACGAGCTATACGCAGACATCAACATAGTCCAGCGAATTAAAACGCAGCGGCTGCGCTGGCTAGGCCATGTTATGCGAATGAAAGATGATGCTCCGGCCAAGAAAGTGTTTCTATCGAAACAACAGTATATATAGTATATATATATAGTATATATATATAGTATATATATATAGTATATATATATATTTTCGCAAGTTTAGCCCCATTTTAACAGCTAGAAGCTTTAAATTTCACCGAACGCTTACGTATATGGCATATATTGTTGTCTGAAAAAATCATAGACATCGGTTTTATATATAGTATATATCTCATACAACCGATTGTTCAGATAAGAAACTTTTCGCAATTTCTACCCCATTTTAACAGCTATAAGCTTCAAATTTCACCGATTGCTTACGTATATAGTATATATTGTTGTGTCAAAAAATCATAGAGATCGGTGATATATATAATATATATATGATGGTATATATAGTATATATATTTTTTTTCGCTATTTCTTCCCCATTTTAACAGCTAGAAGCTTCAAATTTCACCAAATGCTTACGTGTATAGTATATATTGTTGTCTGAAAAAATCATTGAGATCGGTGGTATATATAGTATATATCTCATACAACCGATTGTTCAGATAAGAAACTTTGCGCAATTTCTGCCCCGTTTTAACAGCTAGAAGCTTCAAATTTTACCAAATGCTTACGTATATAGCATATATTGTTGTCTGAAAAAATCATAGAGATCGGTGGTACATATATTATATACCCCATATAAACTGTATTTTTTCCCCCTTTTTTACGGCTAGAAGCTTCAAAATTCATAACATTTCATCAAATAGTTACGTTTACGTCATATATTGTTAAAATACGTGATTCGTAGTCATAGTTTTTACACGCAGACCACAAAAAACCTGAAACTTTCCATCCTCACACAAAGTACCTACCTATTTTTATACTCAGTTGAGCAGAGCTCACAGAGTATATTAAGTTTGATTGGATAACGGTTGGTTGTACAGGTATAAAGGAATCGAGATAGATATAGACTTCCATATATCAAAATCATCAGGATCGAAAAAAAATTTGATTGAGCCATGTCCGTCCGTCCGTTAACACGATAACTTGAGTAACTTTTGAGGTATCTTGATGAAATTTGGTATGTAGGTTCCTGAGTACTCATCTCAGATCGCTATTTAAAATGAACGATATCGGACTATAACCACGCCCACTTTTTCGATATCGAAAATTTCGAAAAACCGAAAAAGTCCGATAATTCATTACCAAAGACAGATAAAGCGATGAAACTTGGTAGGTGGGTTGAACTTATGACGCAGAATAGAAAATTAGTAAAATTTTGGACAATGGGCGTGGCACCGCCAACTTCTAAAAGAAGGTAATTTAAAACTTTTGCAAGCTGTAATTTGGCAGTCGTTGAAGATATCATGATGAAATTTGGCAGGAACGTTACTCCTATTACTATATGTACGCTTAATAAAAATTAGCAAAGTCGGAGAAGGACCACGCCCACTTAAAAAAAAATTTTTTGTTAAGTAAAATTTTAACAAAAAATTTAATATCTTTACAGTATATAAGTAAATTATGTCACCATTCAACTCCAGTAATGATATGGTGCAACAAAATACAAAAATAAAAGAAAATTTCAAAATGGGCGTGGCTCCGCCCTTTTTCATTTAATTTTTCTAGGATACTTTTAATGCCATAAATCGAACAAAAATTTACCGATCCTTTTGAAATTTGGTAGGGGCATAGATTTGATGACGTTAACTGTTTTCTGTGAAAATGGGCGAAATCGGTTGAAGCCACGCCCAGTTTTTATACACAGTCGTCCGTCTGTCCTTCCGCTCGGCCGGTATAAAAAATGAACGAAATCCGACTATGACTACGCCCACTTTTTCGATATCGAAAATTACGAAAAATGAAAAAAATGCCATAATTCTATACCAAATACGAAAAAAGGGATGAAACATGGTAATTGGATTGATTTATTGACGCGAAATATAACTTTAGAAAAAACTTTGTAAAATGGTTGTGACACCTACCATATTAAGTAGAAGAAAAAAAAGTTCTGCAGTGCGAAATAAAAAACCCTTGAAATCTTGGCAGGTATTACATATATAAATAAGTTAGCGGTATCCAACAGATGATGTTCTGGGTCACCCTGGTCCACATTTTGGTCGATATCTGGAAAACGCCTTCAAATATACAACTACCACCACTCCCTTTTAAAACCCTCATTAATACCTTTAATTTGATACCCATATCGTACAAACACATTCTAGAGTCACCCCTGGTCCACCTTTATGGCGATATTTCGCAACGGCTTCCACCTATAGAACTAAGGCCCACTCCCTTTTAAAATACTCATTAACACCTTTCGTTTGATACCCATATTGTACAAACGCATTCTAGAGTCGCCCCTGGTCCAACTTTATGGCGATATCTCTGAAAAGGCGACCACCTATACAACTACCACCACTCCCTTTTAAAACCCTCATTAATACCTTTAATTTTATACCCATATCGTACAAACACATTCTAGAGTCACCCGTGGTCCACCTTTATGGCGATATTTCGCAACGGCTTCCACCTATAGAACTAAGGCCCACTCCCTTTTAAAATACTCATTAGCACCTTTCATTTGATACCCATACCTTACAAACATGTTCTAGAGTCACCCCTGGTCCACCTTTATGGCGATATCTCGAAAATCTGACCACCTATACAACTACCACCACTCCCTTTTAAAACCCTCATTAATACCTTTAATTTTATACCCATATCGTACAAACACATTCTAGAGTCACCCCTGGTCCACCTTTATGGCGATATTTCGCAACGGCTTCCACCTATAGAACTAAGCCCCACTCCCTTTTAAAATACTCATTAACACCTTTCGTTTGATACCCATATTGTACAAACGCATTCTAGAGTCGCCCCTGGTCCAACTTTATGGCGATATCTCAGAAAAGGCGACCACCTATACAACTACCACCACTCCCTTTTAAAACCCTCATTAATACCTTTAATTTTATACCCATATCGTACAATCACATTCTAGAGTCACCCCTGGTCCACCTTTATGGCGATATTTCCCAACGGCGGCCACCGTGGTGTGATGGTAGCGTGCTCCGCTATCACACCGTATGCCCTGGGTTCAACTCCCGGGCAAACAACATAAAATTTTAGAAATAAGGTTTTTCAATTAGAAGAAAATTTTTCTAAGCGGGGTCGCCCCTCGGCAGTGTTTGGCAAGCGCTCCGGGTGTATTTCTGCCATGAAAAGCTCTCAGTGAAAACTCATCTGCCTTGCAGATGCCGTTCGGAGTCGGCATAAAACATGTAGGTCCCGTCCGGCCAATTTGTAGGGAAAATCAAGAGGAGCACGACGCAAATTGGAAGAGAAGCTCGGCCGTAGATCTCTTCGGAGGTTATCGCGCCTTACATTCATTTTTATTTTTTCCACCTATAGAACTAAGGCCCACTCCCTTTTAAAATGAACATTGACTTTCTAGCAACAGTGCAGCAGCTAAAGGAAGAGAACAAAGAATTGAAAACCAAGGTATCAAAGCTGGAAAGCAAATTGAATTGGAAGGAGCAAAAGCTATTAGAAAATACAATTGAAATAGTGGGAGTGCCGATTGCAGATAAAGAAAATGCCAAAGAATGTGTTGACAAAATTTTCAGGGATGCATTGGATGTAGTGGTTTCGGATGAAGAAATAGAGAAATTTAGCTTTAAGCGAAAAAACGTAAGCGAATCTTCGTCGGGCAATAATTTTATTCATAATATTCTAATAAAATTCAAATCTAATGATATCAAGAAGAAAATTATGTTGGCCAAGAGGACTGCGCGTAAGAAACTAAATACTTCTTTATTTCCAAATTATAACAACAATATTAAAAACATTTATATCAATAACTCCTTAACCGGTTATAACCGCGCATTATTTTCAGCTGCTAGTAAGATTAAAAGGGAGAAACACTTTAAGTATTTGTGGTTCAAGAATTCAAGATTACATATAAGAAAGACCGAAAATGATAGAGCTGTTGTAATAAATACGTTTGAAGATCTAGCTGATCTGTCCACTTAATTAATTAATTTTTAAATGAACAGTAGACATTTTTTTATAGATGACAGCCCTATCATAAACGAACCAAATATTTTATCAGGAGTAGCTAATCGGATATGAGTAGTACACCACTCACCTGATACTTCTGCTACGAATGCGGAGATGACGATGATGTGGTGTGGATGGTGAAGATGTAATGATTATGGCGGTGTTCTTGTGGCGCTGCCGGCAACACAAGCTTCTGCTTCGATCTCTTGCGGTGATGGTGTTATGCTCGATCCGTGTCGTTTTCACCTGCTCCTGTTATTTACCGCCTATCTCGATGTAAGGTTGGTTGCTTTATTACTTAACACTGTGGTTGCTGTAATGCCTAGCAATATATACCCGTACAAAAGGAACTCTGGGCCAATCAATTTAGTAGACCAAACACAATGCGCTTAATACAATTTGATTCACACGTTTATTTAAGTAAAGGCACCAAGTTAAGGGGGCATACAAATGTTCGGAAATTATCAAACAAATATGCACAACAAGTTATGTAGCAGTTCAATTGTTAGCGCGCACAGAGCTTTGCCACTGACCTCTTATGTATCAGAATAGGTATTGTCACACACGGGAGCAACGATACTGCCCAAAATGAAAACGTAAGAATTTACAAGCGGATTCTCTCGCCAGCAAAGTGTTGGTCTCACAACAGATAAACTATGGAAAAAACGCGATTTTATAAAACTATAAAAGCCGAAATCACAAGATACGAACTTTAGGTTTGTGTTTATAACAATGACAATTCCTATTTTTACAATGATACAAAGGTGGTGGTTTTTTGACAGGTTGCCGATCATGCCATATCGCCATCCTGCATTTGCGGCGAATTAAATTTGGTGGATTTTCGCGGTGGAGGCTGCCACACGTCCATTAGTGTTCCCAATAGGGAATTTAAAGGGTAAATACAATTCATGGATTATGCGGGTAATTCACTATAATACAATGCCATAATAAAATACAGTACAAGATACGGAATATATATAAATTCATCGATATACGTACGTACAAGGGGGAGATGGGGCGAGTGGCAGCCTACGCCGCGTAAACAAGGAGCAACAAACACTTTAACTATCGTACATCAGAATGTGAGAAGTCTGCGTCAGAATTTTGATTCATTATGTTTAAACCTGGAGGCCTTTGATTATCTCCCAGATATAGTTTTTGTATCGGAAATTTGGATTTTCTCCTATGAAGTGGATGATTACCGTATTCCTTATTACTCCTTTTTCGCTAATGCCAACGACTCGTACTCAGCTGGTGGTGTTGGAGTTTTTATTCATACCAAGTATGAGTGCGAGGTAACACGACTCTGCCTTACCAGTGCGGATATTATGAAAATAGATATGAAAGTATGTGATAAGCTAATGAGCCTCGTTTGTGTGTACAGACTTCACTCTGTTCCCTTACATTCATTTTATGAAGAGTTTTCATCGTTTTTAGAAGAGGTTAAAACAACAAATCTAGTTATTTTAGGAGATTTCAATATTGATTTATTCGGCAACAACTCTGCTTTAGATAATCATCTTGCGTTAATGGCAAGTCATGGTTTGTCATCGTTTATTAAATGTGTTACTCGACCTGACTCTGGCACATGCTTAGACCATATATACGGACGCTTCGATGATTCTACTTTTTGCCCATGTGTGGCTTTAAACCTTGATCTCGGAGTTTCCGACCATTGTATGATCGGTCTCCAAATTACTTGTTTAAATTTTATTCGTAATAATAACCGTAAGAGGATGACAGCTGTCAGGAAAATTAATTTCAGAGATCTTCTGATATCACTTCGTTATCAAAAGTGGGAAAATGTTTACGCAGAACAGGACATAAGCAAGGCGTACAATTTATTTTTGTCTACGCTTGAAGCTCACTTAAGTAAATCCAGTTCTGTAACTTTTCCAAAGCGTTCGGATGTGATTCTCAAGCCCTGGATTAACCATAATTTACTCAAAAAAATTAAGCTAAAAAATAAAGTACGATCTAAAAGTTACAAACATTCCAGTAATAGTCGTCTTCGGAAGCGCGTGAACCGTCTTACAAGCAGGTTGCATAAAGAAACTCGTTTAAGTCAGGAACTTTTTTATAAAAATAGGCTAATAGCTGCATATGGTGACCTTAAAAATTAATGGAATGTGGTTTATGACATCCTTCATCGGAATTCGGTCACCAATGCTAATTCTATTGTTTTAGATATCAACGGGTGGATGTTTCTCACCCAGTAGACGTTGCTAATCACTCTAATGACTTTTTTGCTACAATCGGAAAAACTTCCTTGCCTAATAATAGCCCTATTAGCTGCACATGTAACATCAACCATTTTGATTCTGGAAATACTTCTCCAGGAAGTAGCTTCTTTTTTGACCCTATCTCTGGCACAGAGATCCTGAGGTTAGCAAACT
Organism: Eurosta solidaginis; assembly: GCA_029619165.1. Classification (NCBI taxonomy): domain Eukaryota; kingdom Metazoa; phylum Arthropoda; class Insecta; order Diptera; family Tephritidae; genus Eurosta; species Eurosta solidaginis. Next base: position 89,174 of record JARSSU010025537.1, read on the forward strand.
CTTTGAAAAACAATAATTCATCTGGAAATGACAATATTTCGAATCGCATGTTAAAAAGATTGCTCTCTATGTTGTTGACATTTTAAAGTATTTATTTAATTGTAGTATAGTCTCAGGAGTATTCCCAGAGGATCTGAAATGTGCTGTTGTTTTACCACTATATAAGAAGGGAAATAGGAAAGATAAGAACAACTACAGACCTATTTCTCTTTTGACATCAATTTCGAAAGTTTTTGGGAAAGCTGTGAAGTGTAGGGTCATGGCTTATTTGGAAAAAATTAAATATTTCAGTCCTATGCAATTCGGTTTCCGGTCAGGAGCTTCTACTGAAGATGCTCTTCTCGACCTATGTTGCTTTATGTATAAGTCCATGGACGAAAGAAAGTATTGTGGTAGTCTTTTTGTGGATATAACAAAAGCTTTTGACATGGTTGACCATAATATTCTTCTAAGTAAACTACATTCAGCTGGCATCCGTGGAAATGTTCTTGATTGGTTTAAATCATATTTAAATACAAGAATACAAAGGGTCAGAATAGACAATTCTTTAAGCACAGCTAGATCGATCGATTTGGGGGTCCCTCAAGGTTCAGTCCTTGGTCCAGTTTTATTTTTAATTTATATAAATTCTATATTTTCAATACCTTTCCTGGGTAAAGTCACTGCTTTTGCAGATGACTTGGCTATTGCTTTTGCGACAAACAATGCATTCAATCTTTTTGCGGATATAAATCATGATGTGCACCTGCTGAGGCAATGGTTCGCTTCTCATAAGCTGATTGTTAGCAATAAGACCAAGCTGATGTATTTCAGCCTCTCAGGGAAGGAAGTGCCAAGCAGTGATATTACTTTTCATTCTGCAAGTTGTATACGGTATGAACTTTATACTCATACTTGTATTGATCAGGGGTCTCGAGTTGGCTATGCACCTGAATTTGACTGCGACGGAAAATGCTTTAAGATCGAAGTGGTATCCAATTTTAAGTACCTGGGTGTTATAATAGATCAAAATTTGAGTGGTCGTCCCATATCTCTACTATGAAACAATATATGTTATCCACTCTGCGCTCATTTTATCGTCTTAAAAAACTATGTTCACGCAGTGTGCTGAAAATGGTGTATTTTGGACTAGTACAATCTAAATTACAATATGGTATAAGTTGCTGGGGAAGTGCGTATAATAGTAAAACTCGTCCGCTCTTAATTCTGCAGAAGTGTCTCATAAGAAGAATATGTAACGTGAACCGCCTATCACACACTATGAACCTTTTTAAACGGTTAAATATTCTGCCTGTGAGGCACTTGTATTTCTATAAAGTTTTAAAAATATTTTTTATGAGGTGTATGTATCTACGTAGTCCAATATACCCCCCACAAAGGCTAAGAAGCAGCTCACATTCAAATGTTGTAGTTCCTGCTTCTCGTACCACCCTGTTTCGCAACTTCTACACAATAGTGTCCTGCATGGTTTTCAATAAGCTTCCCGAAGCTATACAAAGCATTAGGAGACTATCCGTTTTCTTGAAGGAGGTGAAATTATGGCTCCTTTGTTTGAATCATGATGATATAGAAGTTTGTCTAGAAAGTTTTTAACAAATTTTATAATTAATTAATATAATATAATATAATATAATTACTAGTACTTTCATTATATTTTTTGTCTTTCACTACCTCTGTATAATTCTTTCGTAGTAAGCACACTTGTAAATTGGAATTTGTTTTAATTCTTCAACTTCTGTAAATATTTTTTCTTCATTACATAGACTTTGTATTGCACCCCACAACGTACAACATAGATTTATAGTTATTTAAGGAAATGGTGTTATCTCTGTCCTGTTATTTGGCCACTAAACACCATTAACTGTTATCTTTTGCTAATTTTATATATATAAGTATACTTCTGTTTTATGAATTGTATAAATTTAAGATTGCACAGGATAATAATGAATAAAATGAAATGAATGAATGAATGAAATGAATGAAAATACTCATTAACACCTTTCGTTTGATACCTATATTGTACAAACGCATTCTAGAGTCACCCCTGGTACACCTTTATGGCGATATCTCGAAAAGACGACCACCTATACAACTACCACCTCTACCTTTTAAAGCCCTCATTAGTACCTTTAATTTTATACCCATATCGTACAAACACATTCTAGAGTCACCCCTGGTCCACCTTTATAGCGATATTTCGCAACGGCTTCCACCTATAGAACAAAGGCCCACTCCCTTTTAAAATATTCATTAACACCTTTCGTTTGATACCCATATTGTACAAACGCATTCTAGAGTCACCCCTGGTCCACCTTTATGGCGATATCTCTGAAAAAGCGACCACCTATACAACTACCGCCACTCCCTTTTAAAACCCTCATTAATACCTTTAATTTGATACCCATATCGTACAAACAAATTCTATGGTCACCCCTGGTCCACCTTTATGGCGATATTTCGCAACAGCTTCCACCTATAGAAATAAGGCCCACTCCCTTAAAATACTGAGTAACACCTTTCTTTTGATACCCATATTGTACAAACACATTCTAGAGTCACCCCTTGTCCACCTTTATGGCGATATCTCGAAAAGGCGTCCACCTATAGAACTAAGCCCCACGCCCTTTTAAAATACTCGTTAACACCTTTCATTTCATACCCATATTTTACAAACATGTTCTAGAGTCACCCCTGGTCCACCTTTATGGCGATATCTCGAAAATTCGACCACCTATAAAACTACCACCACTCCCTTTTAAAACCCTCATTAATACCTTTAATTTTATACCCATATCGTACAAACACATTCTAGAGTCACCCCTGGTCCACCTTTATGGCGATATTTCGCAACGGCTTCTACCTATAGAACTAAGGCCCACTCCCTTTAAAATACTGAGTAACACCTTTCTTTTGATACCCATATCGTACAAACATATTCTAGAGTCACCCCTGGTCCACCTTTATGGCGATATAGCGAAAAGGCGTCCACCTATAGAACTAAGCCCCACGCCCTTTTAAAATACTCGTTAACACCTTTCATTTCATACCCATATTTTACAAACATGTTCTAGAGTCACCCCTGGTCCACCTTTATGGCGATATCTCGAAAATTCGACCACCTATACAACTACCACCACTCCCTTTTAAAACCCTCATTAATACCTTTAATTTTATACCCATATCGTACAAACACATTCTAGAGTCACCCCTGGTCCACCTTTATGGCGATATTTCGCAACGTCTTCTACCTATAGAACTAAGGCCCACTCCCTTTTAAAATACTCATTAACACCTTTCGTTTGATACCCATACTGTACAAACGCATTCTAGAGCCAACCCTGATCCACCTTTAAGGCGATATCCCTAAATGGCGTCCACCTATAGAACTATGGCCCACTCCCTCATAAAATACTGTTTAGTGCCTTTCATTTGATAGACATGTCATACAAACACATTCCAGGGTTTCCCTCGGTTCATTTTCCTACATGGTTATTTTCCCTTATGTTGTCACCATAGCTCTCAACTGAGTATGTAATGTTCGGTTACACCCGAACTTAACCTTCCTTACTTGTATATTTTATATTTATCTTAAACATCGTTTAGGTATGTAGATCTGTTCACTAGATATTTCTTATCTTATACATCCGATTATTCGGAGATTACGAACGGGATAAGATTATTGTTCAGCCCCATTCATGAAACGTATGAAGTCTTCGGCATAGCCGAAGACAGTCCCGTCCTTACTTGTGAAGTATAATATATATATGTACATTTGTATGGTTATGTGCTTGTGATTATGAATAATGTTTTGCATCAAGTGTTATTGACATTCGGTTTTACACATCAGAGTTTTAAGTGTGTCGACCCACTTAAAATCTGTTTATGTTCACAATTTTATATGAAGTAACAGTAACTTGATGCCAACATGGGTTAGTATTTATTATTTACATTTTCTTTCTTACATATCTATAGTGTTGAGTGAATTGGAATGCTTATAGTGCGATTGTTTCGGTTTCTTTTTTTTCAAATGATATGTGTTATGTACTAGTAAACGTTCTATACTAGTTTAAGCCAATTTTTATGGATTACTATTTCTTTTATTTTGATTGTACTATCTCTATTTTTTATCCTATTAGGTATTAACGTATATTATTATTTCTATCTATACTTTTTACTTTATAACTTCCTTTGTATCTATTATCTAGCTTATGAGATGTTTTTTCTCTAACTAACACTAGGTCGCCTAATTTTATTTCCTTACTGGCGCTACTTTTATCATAATTACTTTTTGTTTTTCCTTAGCTTCTTTCACTAATTTTCTAGCTCTTTGTTGTGCCTTTTGAAGTCTATATTTAACTTCCTTGTCATAAGCTTCGTGATTGTACAATGGACTTATTTTATTTTCGTCTGGGAATTCGTAGGTCGGGGGGGTTTTTCGCAAATATAAGCTCGTAAGGACATACCCGTGTACGGTCGATGGGGTCGTGTTGTAACAGTACGCGAAATACTTGAGGTATTCATCCCAATCATCTTTGTCACTGGATATGTATAAACGTACATATTCCTTAAGCGTTCTATGACTCCGCTCTACAGTGCCCAAAGTTTGATGATGGTATGGTGTTGAGTTTTTGTGCTCAACTTTTAGCAATTTGCACAGTTCTTCGAATAAGTTATTTTGTGTTCGGTTCCCATATCTGTTAGGATTGTTTTCATGGGACCATAAATTAAAATGAAATGCTCGAATATAGCTTTAGCAACTGCTATCGCATGTTTGCTCGGGACTGGGATTGTTACCCAAATATTTGGTGAGATGTTGTTGTTGTTGTAGCAATGCTCGCCCCACCTAATAGCCGCGACCGATCACAATTGTCATCAATATCCTCTAACGGGAGTCCAAGGAAACTTGCCGTTTCAACTGGGGCGGACCATAAGGAAAGGGGTGTTAGAGGCGTTGGTTCCACATTACAATTGAAGAGATGGTTGGTGTCATGTGGGGACACATTGCAAGCGGGGCATACATTTTGTATGTCGGGGTTGATTCTGGATAGGTAAGAGTTTAACCTGTTACAGTATCCAGAACGAAGTTGAGCAAGAGTGACACGCGTTTCCCTGGAGAGTATGCGTTCCTCTTCCGCAAGTTTTGGATAATTTTCGTTAAGTACTGGATTCACCGGGCAATTCCCGGTATAAAGGTCCGACGCCTGTTTATGGAGTTCACCAAGGACCTGCTTGTGTTTTTTCACTTCATACGGCTGGGTTCTCAGGTGCCGTATTTCCTCAAAATGCTTACGGAGATGACTCCTTAAGCCCCTAGGCGGTGCTGGTTCATCAATCAGATGTCTGTTGGGATGCCCAGGTTTCTGGGTATTCAACAGGAACTGTTTGGTCAGCATCTCATTTCTCTCCCTGATGGGGAGTATTCTCGCCTCATTATGCAGATGGTGTTCTGGGGACATAAGAAGACAGCCCGTGGCGATTCTGAGAGCAGTATTTTGGCAGGCCTGTAGTTTCTTCCAGTGGGTGATTTTTAGGCTTGGCGACCATATGGGTGACGCGTAGCACGTAATCGGCTGGCTAATTGCTTTGTATGTAGTCATGAGCGTTTCTTTATCTTTTCCCCAAGTACTGCCAGCGAGGGATTTGAGGATTTTGTTACGGCTCTGAATTCTCGGAACAATTGCGGATGCGTGCTCACCAAAATGTAGATCCTGATCAAACGTCACACCCAAGATTTTGGGGTGTAGGACAGTCGGTAGCGTAGTGCCATCGACGTGGATGTTCAAAATGGTCGACATTTGGGGCGTCCATGTTGTAAATAAGGTCGCGGAAGATTTAGTCGGTGATAATGCCAGGTTTCGCGAGGCGAAAAAACTGGAGAGATCAGGGAGGTAGCCGTTTATTTTATTGCATAGCGCATCGATCTTTGGGCCTGGGCCTGTGGCCATTATTGTGCAGTCATCGGCGTAGGAAACGATTGTGACTCCTTCCGGTGGTGAAGGTAGCTTAGATATGTAGAAATTAAACAAAAGTGGGGATAGGGCACCGCCCTGTGGCACCCCCTGTTTAATTCTCCTTGCTTTTGATGTTTCGTTTCTAAATTGCACCGATGCCTGCCGACCACCCAGATAATTTGCGGTCCACCTTTTAAGACATGGGGGAAGGGTAGACCCTTCCAGGTCCTGCAGTAACGAGCCATGGTTGACCGTATCAAAAGCTTTTGATAGGTCTAGCGCTACGAGTACTGTTCTGTGGTGGGGGTATTGATTTAAACCGCAATTTATCTGGGTGCTAATGGCATTTAGCGCGGTGGTAATGCTATGGAGTTTTCTGAAGCCATGCTGATGAGGGGCTAGCTGCAAATTTGCTTGGAAATAAGGGAGCAAAATGGCTTCAAGCGTCTTTGCCACTGGCGATAGGAGAGATATCGGACGATACGACTCACCTATGTTAGCTGGTTTCCCAGGCTTTCGTAGCGGGACCACCTTGGCCATTTTCCATTTCTCAGGTATGACAAAGGTGGAAAGAGACAGATTGAAGACATGCGCTAAATATTAGAACCCCTCTTTCCCTAGGTTTTTAAGCATCGGTATGGCTATGTCGTCTGGGCCCACTGCTTTGGATGGTTTAGCACGACCAATGGCGTCCTCAACCTCTTTAGCGGTGATGGTGATTGGTGACGCGCTGAATTTGTGTTTATGTGCGCGTCTATTGGCTCTCCGTCTATCTTTGTCGACCGTAGGATGCATTATATATTGTCGGCAGAAAGCGCTCGCGCATTTTTTCGCGTCCGACAGCACTTTGTCGCCAAAGGCGATGGAAACTTTGTCTTTGTGCTTAGTCGGATTCGATAGGGACTTTACGGTGGACCAAAGTTTACCCACACCGGTAGAGAGGTTACAACCTCTTAGGTGCTCCTCCCATTTCGCCCGCTTGTGTTCATCTACAAGCAATCTGATGCGTTGGTTTATATCCCTTATTTGGGGGTCGCCTGGATCAAGCTGTCTTATAAGGTCACGTTATCTCGCTAAGTTTGCGGCCTCCGCCGGGAAGTGGAGCCGGATTTCGGGAATTCTCCCGGCGGGAATGAAATGTGCCGAGGCGGATTTAATGACCTTACGGAAGGCACGCTCCCCTTGGCGGGCATCAGTCGGGATAGGGAGGGCAGCTAGGCGGCTGTCTGTAAAGGATTTATATTCTTCCCACTTTCCTTTTTTGAAGTTTATGAAAGTGCGTTTTTCAGTGACGATGAAGTCGGCGTTACGCTCAAGCGAAATAAGTATGGGTAGGTGGTCGGATGCCAATGTTACCATCGGCTGCCAGTTGACACAGTTTACGAGTTCTGCGCTCACGATTGAGATATCTGGCGAGCTGTGACAGCTTCCTACCATACGTGTGGGGGGCGTCTCCGTTTATTGTGCAGAACGTCGTTTCTTCTATTTGATCCGCCAACATCCCACCCCTACTGTCCGCCCGCAAGTTTGAATACCATAGATCATGATGGGCATTGAAATCGCCTAAGATAATGCGAATGTTGCCAGTGAGTAAGGCCCTGATATTAGGGCGGTATCCACTGGGGCAACAGGTGGCAGGAGGGATGTAGATGTTGATGATTTCTAGGTTTGCATCGCCTGACCGGACAGATAGGCCTTGACGTTCTAAGACATTGTCCCTGCGGTCGATGCCAGGATCAAATATATAATATTGCACAGAGTGGTGTATGATAAACGCGAGACCGCCTCCATTTCCGCTCTCGCGGTCTTTCCTGTGCACGTTATACCCAGAGCAGGTCTGCAATGCAGATCTTGCTGTGAGTTTAGTCTTTTGAATCTCAGCAATGCGGATGTTGTGCCGCTTCATGAAATCGACTATCTCCGTAATCTTCCCAGTTAGTCCATTACAGTTTAACTGCAGAATTCTGAAGTGCATAAGGGGAGACGTCGCCACTCTGGGGGTAAGTGACGGATGACTACGCCTAGGTTGGGGAAGGCCAGGACGCAATTGCTGTTGTGGCCCTGGGACTGGGCGTCCGTGGGCAAGCATTAGGGTACCCGGATGATTTGGGTTTGCGACCTGGCAACATGGCGCGATGAAACCCGTCGGGGGGTTGCCGTTGCGGAGACCAGAACATCTAGGGAAGTGGCACCACCTAAGGCAGGAGCTGCATTGGGCGGATGTCGCAAACATATATATTTTGTGCTGGCAAACGGTGCAAACGGAGGTAGGGACTAAGAGTCTGTTTCCCTGACCTACACGATTGCTGCCGGAAAAGAGGGGGGAGAAGACGGGGGCAGGGGCTGTTGCTCAGCATTGCTTCCGACTCTACTACGAAGATTGTAGTTATGAGTGGTAGCAGCTGTTTGAGTTGTTGGCGCCGTGGGGCGCGAGCAGCAGCGGGTACTTGTTGTGGCTTGCTGAGCAGCGGGGCTGCTGGCAGGTAGTGGGGCGCTTAGACATAGACTACGGGACGCCCTTGGGCGTGAACAGCAAGGAGCCACAAAAGATTTATAAAAGTTACGTGGACGTCGGGTTTTGGGATCAAGCCCAGAACAACCTGTCCGATGCAACCATCCCTTACACGAGACACACTGAACAGAGTATGACCGTCCTAAAAAGATTCTTTTCCGGCAGATGCAGCAAAACCATTTCTCAGGACCGGGGTCAGGAGACGGACCCGGATTGGATTCGATGCCTTCCCGGAGTAAGAGAATATGGAGCAGTCCTGCTGCAAGGAGCTGCTGGGAGGATGACAATTTGTGGGAGGGACGAAACAAATTAGATGGGGTCACACTGAAATGACAGTCCTTGGTCGGGAAAAATCCCGAGTCGCTCCGGTACATAGAACCGACTGCCTTGGGAAGCGGCATTATGGTGAGATCCCATATAATGGTAACTGCGTATTCGTTTCCATTTATCGATTTCGGTAATGGTCCGGCCGTATCGATCTGTACAATATCAAAAGCCTTCGGAGGTGTCTCCGTTATTGCCATTGGTTCCTTTATATGCTTATTAACTTTATTCTTCTTGCAGTGGATGCAGTTATATACGTATTTCTTTATGTCACCTCGCATATTCTTCCAGCTATAGCTTTGTTTGATTTTCTTTATCATGCGATGGGTTGGATTTTATATAAGGTGCCACGATTTTCAAACTTTTGTTGCTTTGTGGGGGTAGAGGGGGTCCTAAAAATCACAAAATTATCATCCGAAACTCTAGGAAACTCTTAGTTTATGAAATATAAGCTTTTTAATTTCCAAATTTAGTAAAATTTCAACTTAAGTCCTGCATTTAAAATTCGGGTCGCTAGCGGTATCAAAAGACGCGTATTTGCGTCAAGATTCAGAATCCGAAAGCAGAAACTACATTTTTTATCTCGTTTAAAAGTTATTCGCGGAAAACCCGTCGGTACTATTGTCACTTTTTTCGTTGTTGCAATTAAACAAACGAAAACAAATGAAGGTGGTGAATAGTGTTGCCAGCTACGCAACAATCAGCCCAATTCTAAACGAAAATTCCGTGCGAGTTTTTTCCCTTCTCTCATTCCTCGTATTCTAAATAAAAATTCCTTGAGAGTTTTTTCACTTCTCCCTTTCCTCCTATTCTGAACAATGTTCGAAAAAGAGGAAACCGGTTATGGGAGGAAAGTAGGTATTATGAATGTGAGGGAGAGGGAGATTTCTTTGCCATTTCATAGGAGTTTTTTCACTAGTTAAATTAAAGGGAATGCATCAAAATAGTTAAAGGAAATTGGTTCTTTTAAGAAAGAACACTTATTTGTACAAATTTGCGCTAAAATATGTGTATACATCCTACCACAATATTCTCACTGTTAATACAACAACAACAGCAACCACAATATTCTTTAATTTAAGTCGAAAATTATATCATAAGCAACGGAAGAGCTCTTTGTATATTTGATGCAGCCATCCAGAAATTGCGCAAGGATTTTTTAAGAAGGCTTAATTAGATTTTGGCATATGGCGAAAGGCGAACTCAACTCGACGTGGCCGCCAGAAAATTGCTTTGCAGAATGAAAGCAGGTAACTCCGGCGGATTTGTGTTAACCCGCCGTCTTCTTCTTATGCCTCTGTTGATGTTGCTGTGGCACCAATTCATTACTCATTTCAGTGTATACCACATGAAATGTAATAATGTGCATTGTTTATACCTTATTTCTTAATTTCAAACAAATTCGCAACAATAATTAAACTTTTAAATTTTTTAAACAAAATAAGAAATGCGCAACGAAATTTCAATTGACAAAACAGCTGACTTCGAAAATTCGAAATTCCTATTCCCCAATTTTTCTTCTCCCTAGGAGAAAAGAATTGGAGGAATTTTTCCGCGGGAATAAAAAAATCCGAGAGACAAAATTCCGCGAGAATATTTAGAATTGGTCCGAATATCTTTTTATCTTGGTAGAACATTATAAGGTGGTGGCACGTCGACATAAATGCAAACAAACATACACTATCACGGTATTTTGTTTTTGTAAAAACTTTTAATAATTTGTAGTCTAATATTATTTGGGGTGCTGCGCAGAAGGGTGTACTACGTGGCGGTAGCCACGGTTATACCACACACCCGGACTTGGCATGGCGTAGCCCAGGGTTATTTTTTATAAGCGCGGCCGAAGGCCGCCTATGCAGAAAGTGGTTTTACGATGAATTACCGTTGGAATCAGCATAAAAATCTCTATAAAGTCCGATGACAAATGTATGTATTCTGCACTTGTTCCAATTAAATTCGTTAATTTCAATTTATTCAGAGAATTACAAAACAAAATACATTGATAGTGTATGTTCGATTGCATTTATGTCGACGTGTCACCACCTTATAATGTCTACCAAGATAAAAAGATATTGTTGCGGAGCTGGCAACACTATTCACCACCTTCCTTTTTTTCGTTTGTTTAATTGCAACAACGAAAAAAGCGACAATAGTACCGACGGGTTTTTCCGCGAATAACTTTTAAACGAGATAAAAAATGTAGTTTCTGCTTTCGGATTCTGAATCTTGACGCAAATACGTGTCTTTTGATACCGCTATCGACATGTGCGACCCGAATTTTAAGTGCAGGACTTAAGTTGAAATTTTACTAAATTTGGAAATTAAAATGCTTATATTTCATAAACTAAGAGTTTCCTAGAGTTGCGGATGATAATTTTGTGATTTTTAGGACCCCGCCACCCCTCGAAAAAAAGTTGGAAAATCGTGGCACCTTATTCAAATATTCCCCCATGCGATTTATTCCTGGGTGGCCACCACTAATAGGATCGTCATGATATTTCCGCAGAATTTCTTTAATTTTCTGGGGATTAGTCACGTACATAACCTCTGGGGTTAGTGCAATTGTTAGTTTTTTGAGAACCTTGTTTCCTGTTTCAAAAAATTTTCCTACTGCAGTATAATTTCTTTTAAACAATTTGTCCCCAAAGGACAACTAACAACAAGGCCTAAATTGCCGGCTTCTTCTTCAAGCCTGGTCAAGAATTGTCCTAAGTCAATCCTATCCTCAACAATTACGTTGCTTGTATCAAAATCGCTACAATTTTCTTTCCTTTTTTGAAATAGAATTTCGAAGGATTGAAAATGAGCTCCACTAGTCTTTTTACTTTAAATTTATTTAGCGCTTCATATATTTTGGGGTTCTCTGTGTGACTTTCTTTAATTTTAACATTATTTTTGATATTTTTAGCTGCTGGTCTATTTGTGACTTTCATTATTTTGCATGCTTCCACTGACATTTCTTTTAAATTTGTTATGTTAATGCGAGACAATGCGTCCGCGACATGGTTTTCTTTTCCGGCAATGTACTCCACTTCAAAATCATATTCCTCTAAATCGAGTCTTACTCGTGTTAATTTAGATGAAGGGCTCTTCATCGAGAAAAGGTATGTTAAAAGGCGATCGTCGGTTTTAATTAGGAATTGTCTGCCATAGACGTATGGTCTGAAGAAGGTTATGGCCCAATGGATTGCTGCTAATTCTTTTTCTATTGTAGCTTTGTTAGTTTCACCTTTTGTGAAGGATCTAGAAGCGTAAGAATTTGGTAACTTTTTGCCATCGTGTTCTTGGCTAAGGACTGCTCTGCAAGCATCTAGTGTTGTTATGCAGAATTCTTTATTGAAGTCGGGGTATTGCAAAAGTTTTGGGCTAATTAATGCTTCCTTTAAGTAGAAAAAACTTTTTGACATTCTTCTGTCCAGTCAAAGGAAACATTCTTTTTACAAAGCCTAATTCATTTTCTTGAGTACTCTGCGAAATTCGGTACAAATCTTCTGTAATAATTGCAGAACGCTACGAATCTTTTAACTTCATCTGCTGTTTTTGGTGTTGGGTAGTTTTGAACTGTCTCAAATTTGCTTGGATCGGGTAGTATTCCCTTGCTTGTGCATTTATGTCCTAAATAAGTTACTTCTTGGCTGAAAAATAGACATTTATCTGGATGTAATTTTAAGTTGTATTTCCTACAAGTGGAGAAAACATCTTTTAAATTTTTCAGCATGTGTTTTTCTGAACACCCTAGTACAACTAAATCATCCATATAGAGAAATGCTTGAGACGGTTTGAGGCCTGCAAATGCCAATGTCATCATTCTTTGGAACGAGTTTGGTGCTACTTTTAATCCATAGGGTAGTCTTTTGAATCTATATGTGCCATTTTCCGCTGTGAATGAGGTTATATCTCTAGAATCTGGGTGTAATTCTATTTGATGAAAACCTGACATAAGATCTAGGCATGAGAAATATTTTGCTCTTCCAAGTTGGTTTAAAATATCATCAATTCTTGGAAGTGGCAATTTATCCGCTGCTAATTTTTTGTGTACTTGTCTGTAGTCAACTACCAATCTCCATCTTTTTTCTGTGTTGCCTGGTAGTGATTTTTTAGGTACCAGTAAAATTGGACTATTGTACTCTGATATTGAGGGTTCTATAATCGTCATCTTCGATCAATTTATTAACCTGTTTGCTTATTTCCCCTTGTTGTGTCTCGAACAATCTATAGTTTTTTATGTAAACTGGTGTGCCGTCTTTCATGTGTAGTTTTTGCTTGTAAAAATTATTAGAGGAAATTGGTTCTGTTTCTAGTGCAAATATGTCTATAAATTCTGTGCATAATGAAGTTAATTGGGAATTGGCAAATTTTGGGAAATTTTTAGTTAATATTTTTAATTTTTCTGTGTCATTACTCTGTTTATTGTGTGTGTTTGTTTTTGCGGCCACCGTGGTGTGATGGTAGCGTGCTCCGCCTATCACACCGTATGCCCTGGGTTCAACTCCCGGGCAAAGCAACATCAAAATTTTAGAAATAAGATTTTTCAATTAGAAGAAAATTTTTCTAAGCGGGGTCGCCCCTCGGCAGTGTCTGGCAAGCGCTCCGATTGTATTTCTGCCATGAAAAGCTCTCAGTGAAAACTCATCTGCCTTGCAGATGCCGTTCGGAGTCGGCATAAAACATGTAGGTCCCGTCCGGCCAATTTGTAGGGAAAAATCAAGAGGAGCACGACGCAAATTGGAAGAGAAGCTAGGCCTTAGATCTCTTCGGAGGTTATCGCGCCTTACATTTATTTTTTATTTTTTTTTGTTTTAATTAATGTGTAGTCATCTAAATTTTCAGTATTTATTTTGTAATTTTGAATAGTTTTTTTTATATGTGGAGTTAATAATTCTGACGAAAGTTTGATCTTTATTTGTGATTGTGTTTGCTATAAAAATGCCTTCAGATAATTGTTGATGGGGTATGAATATGTTTTTACTGTCAGTGTTTACTGTTACTTGTCTAATGACTTCAGATCTGGCAGGGATCGTGATTGTATTGACGGACAGACAATTTGTTAGGTGCATTGGTATTGTTGTGGAAAATCATACGGTTTTATATGGCCATATAATATATTAACTGAGCTGGCAGGATCGCCATATAATACATTAACTGAAATTAAAACAAAATAGATTTTGTTGGCGCTAATGTTCAGCGCAGAAATCGGTTGTTCTTTACTCATGAATACTTTCTCTTTTATAGTAGAATTACTTACAATACTATTACAACATTTACATAAAATACTTACGCACTAAGAACAACTACATTCTATTCTGTATACCTAGTCAGCAGAATATTCTTATTACCTAACTATGTAAAAATATTTGGTCAGTCGCACTGACAAACCGACGCTGTCGATCAGGCATGCTGTTAGTTACGTGAGCTAGTCAGTGTGACGCATATGGGTTAAACAACTGTAAACGGATACGGCTCCCCGCTGGGTTCAATATAACTTATCTCTGCCGCTATAACTATGTCGCTATCAGTTATTTGTGTGTGGTCGAAAGTAGAGTTGCCCTTTTTCGTTCATTTCAGAGATTCGTCTCTTTCGTTCTTTTTCTGATGAAAGAACAAGTTGTTCTTTTTGTTCACTTGTTCTTTTTTTTCAAGCAAATTTGTTCACTGCTGCTCGCCCCCGCGGAAAAAGCCAACAAGTATAGATTGGGGTGTGTATGCAGCAAAGCTTTGTGTAGGTATATTTATATGCGTTATGAATAAATAGAATAATATATATATATATATATATATATATATATATGTATAATTAACTTCAAAATAAAGTTACAAATTTCGGAAGATCCAGGAAATTGAAAGAGTACAGACACAAATTGTAAATATGAACTTTTCAAGTTTAATAAATGTAATATTTAGTTTCTTACAAAACATGTTTTTCATAAATAGTCCATACATATATTGTTGTAGCAGTGCCACACACAAAGATGACCACACATATCTTTAGGGTAAGTGGCATCATCGACATTCGTGCTCACTGTGAATTTCTGCGTATGTATGTATGAATTTACGTATGTATGTTCGCGAACGAGATGAGAGAAAGAATAACATTAGATAAATCGAACTAAAAGAACAAATGAACTAAAATAACAAATAGAACCGAAATCTAAGATCTAGTTCACTTGTTCAGCTGAGAAACCCGGTCAATTGAACAAGTTCAGAACGAAACGACCCAACTCTAGTCGAAAGTGAAATTCATTTGGTTGTGCATTACAAGCTAGACTTATTCTGGCATTTACATAAATAGAAATATCTTGTATTGTGGTAATGCCACAGCTGCTTTGTGTTGATTAAAATTTAGACGCATTTTGTCACAGGGTGGCACATTAAGTGGTTTACACGTTTTGGCATTGCAATTGTTGGCTGTTTACACTACACACTGCTCCATGCACCATGCTTATCCAACAAGGAGTGCAAAGGAATAAAGATGTCATTAGTTGTACCGCTGTCACAAACCAAAACTCCGAACTGTACCATTATTTTTGAATTCCTGAGACAAACGGCTTTCTTTATTTTTCCATCGAAGTGCAAACAAAACACTTCTTCAGCGAGAATATTTTTAAGCCGGCTCTTTACTTTATCTGCATTCTTGATGACTCGACGCCAAGTCCCCGATTGCGAAGGTGTGGGTACTGTAATATTGTCTTCAGCTGCTGACAAGCACACTATACTAACTTGACTGAGGATTTTGTTGATTCATACTTGCGTTTAAGGAGGACACACTCTTCTGAATCGTTTCAGTCCGTACTGCTAGTATCTTGTGAGGATCAATGTTGACATCAAATTTGGCCCACACAACATTATCACGGCAACATAAGGCTGAGCTAAGCCACGCATCGCCTATAATAGGGGCGAACACAGCAGGACAGCAGTCAGTCTGCACGGATCTGTTGTAGCAAACGGATCTATGCTGAAGATAGCTCGCAAATAGGTTTTAACCAATGTGAGACATTACCATTCAGATTAGACGTGAACTGAGCCGTTGCGGCTTTCCCCGCTTATTATAAGCTTGTGGTGCGGCCATCGTTCCGCCACAGTCAACCGTGAGCCGTATCATATCAACGCGAGTGAATGCAGTGAAAGAGTTGCGAACGAAGAGCACTACACCTGCGTTGACGCACCCCAACCGCGCTAGCAGCAGAACCATTGCCGCCCGCAAGTGAGTCAGCCCGGCGCTGTGGTAAATAATCGGATCCACCAGTGGATGGTGATAGCTCGTAAATGTTTTAACCAATGCGGGACATCACCACCCGACGTAGACATAGACTGAGCCGTACTTGAGTGTTACGGTTTCCCCCGCTCATTATACGCTTAAGGCTGCGGTCCGCCGACCCGCCGCAGGCGACCGCGAGCCAACGCGCAGAGCGTCGACAACGGCAGGATCAAATCACAACAGAGCACCCATAACGTAAAGGCGCTAATCACGACAGCCAGCGCCAACGCCAACAGACCATTCACAGTGACAGAGCGCCAACCACGACAGGGAACGCTTCATTTGGCGACCCAACAGGGACCCTGCAGGTCGTACAGCTAACTATTCAGAGGGAAAAATTCCTGATAAAAATCTACAAGATGATTGAGCCACTTGATACAACGTGGCTGGATAATGTCTCTAAAGGATAGTTGGTGTCCATCGCCCAAAAACTAGACATCGAGTACACAGGCACAACGCGGGAGATCGGAAAACGCATAGCTTTATTAGTTTCCAAGGCACCGACCGACTTCGAGGTACACGCAAAATGCATATCCATGGAGACCACATGCAAGAACACTTTGGAGAACGAAAATGAACCAAAGATCAATCGCACCGACTCCAAGTGAGGCAGCAGCGAAAGTTGCCTTAAGGACACCAGAGCCAGAGCAGTTAGCATTTCCAACACAGAACATGCAACCTCCACCTCAGTATCCACCAGTAGCAAACGCCGTACCCCCCAATGATGCGATAGCCCACGGTAACCAATGATCGGGCTTTGTAATCGCACCTGTCATCGATGAAGTACGGAAGTGATCAGTAAAGTACGATGTTGGACGGGATCCCCTAGCATTCGCAGAATGGCTGGAAGAATTGACAGAAATATACTTGGTAGACACAGACCTACTTCCGAAAACTTTGCCTGAATTACTATGCAGCACCGCCCTCCAGTGGTACCGCAACAAGAACGAGATTTCAACAGTTTAGCGGTACTTCTCACCCTCGCGGGAGACTATGAAGGCATCCACGAAAGCCCCCGACGGCGTCGAAATACCAGTAACCATGCGTCAAGAGCGTGGCCATCTCTACGCCCTAGTCCAACTTGGCGGACCACCAACAGAAGCCATCATCGACACCGGGGCCTCGCTAAGTTTCATATCAACCATAGTAGCAGAGCGCACGGTAAACTCAGGAGCGGAGAAAGGGTAGCCGCAGCGCTCCAAATAACCATGGCCGACGGTACTAGCAGCCAAATCTTCGACGACATATGGACGGAAGTACGCCTCGGCGAATCGTCGCACCACACAGTGTTGCACGTTATAGTAATCGCTATATTTTTTAATAAAACTTTATTTATTACTTAATTTAAATATATTAACATTTTAAATTTTTAAAATAACTGTCAAAAAATTTCCTTTTTGAAATACATACAAAATAAATAATTCAGAAATAATTTACAATAATAAAGTATATTTAACTCAGCTAGATAACCCTACAATGTGCAATAAATCCATCAATATGAATTTGTGTTGCGTTTTCATTCAAATCAAGAAATGTGCATTAAAATGGCATAGGTGTACTCTTATCACTCACCAAGTAGCAGTGATGCTGACTTTACTTTATATCTCAACGACATCATCACTGAATACGTAAAGGAATCAGAAAATAATATAATGATTGGGGATATTAATTAAATCAGCTAACAAGTTTATTTGCGTAAATGGCTATGTTGCAGAGGATTACTTTCAATACGAGAATAACTGAGTACTCAGCTACAAAAATGTATTTACTGTTTAGTAATAAAGACCAAATACTAACTGAAAATTTGAGTGATCATAGAATTTCAGATCACGAGACAATTCATTTTAAGATACCAACAACAAAATGTGTCAACATGAGGAAATTCGACACCGTAACTAGATGGGAGACCTATAGTGCGGATAATCTGATGTCTGCTGCGAGCAAGCGATTTAAGCTTTATGTATAATATTGGAGTAGAAAATAGAGCTATCCAACTGCACGATATCCCAGCTGAAGCCATGCGAGCATTGACGTATGAAAAGATAATGAAAGTACAGCTAAGAAATAAGCGGTATGACCGCGAGCTGAGAATATTACACAAAATAAAACTCGACTACTATAATGCTGCTAAAAACACGGGATACTTGGATGTTTATAATACAGCTAAAAGAACATATAAAAAACTCTCAAATAAAAAGAAGAAATATATGGAAGATAGGGTGATCGATAATCATGGAGACATGAAACGGATGTGGAAGTGTTTGAAAGATCTCGCAGAGATGACTGATAACAAAAAAACACTTAACCAAAAAAGTAATTAATGATGAATGCATTGAGAAGGAATGTGATATAGCCAATGCCTTCAACAATTTCTTTGTTAAGAGCATAGTCGAAATTAATAAAAGTATTGAAATAATTTCTTATACTGCCGAAATAAGCGCAAATAACCCATTTGAAGCGTTTGAATTCACAGACATAGTATTAGATGATATAATATATATCACTAGACATTTAAAAACAAATATAGACGAAAAAGACGGAAGGTGTATTTAAAGATGCGATGATATATGTATGTACACTGCTCACTTTTACAAAGATGTTATAAACGATTCATTAAATAACAGCATTGTTCCTAATTTCTGGAAAATATCTACAATAGTACCTGTGGAAAAAGTGTAAAATACAGTGAAGCCGGAGGAGCTACGTCCAATCGTTACCTGCAGATGAAAGAATAATGAATGAAAGAAGAAAGAATGAAAGAATAATGGAATGGTTAAAAATCAACTAGTTGCATACCTAGAAAAACACCTGAGCAATCTAGGTTTAAAAAAAGTCATTCTTGTGAAACAGCACTGAATATGGTAAATGCGGAATGGAAAGTGAAAAAGTGACAACAAATTTGTGTTATCGGTCTTCCTAGACTTAAAACGGGCTTTCGAAACAATTGATAGAGATATTCTGTTGGATGTCATGTTTGATAAACTTTGTAAAAGGAAAGTGGGTTGAATACAAATCCTTTACAGACAGCCGCTTTGCTGCGCTCCCTATCCCGACTTATGCTCGCCAAGGGGAGCGTGCTTTTCGCAAGGTCATTGAATCCGCTTCGGCTCGCTTTATTCCCGCCGGAAGAATCCCCGAAATTCGGCCTCATTTTCCGGCGGAGGCCGCAAATTTAGCGAGAGAACGTGACCTTATAAGACAGCTTGATCCCGGCGACCCCCAAATAAGGGATATAAACAAACGCATCAGATTGCTTGTGGATGAACACAAGCGGGCGAAATGGGAGGAGCATCTAAGTAGTTGTAACCTCTCTGCCGGTGTGGGTAAGCTTTAGTCCACCTTAAAGTCCTTATCGAATCCGTCAAATCGCCTTTGGCGATAAAGTGCTGGCGGATGCGAAAAAATGCGCGAGCGCTTTTTGCCGACAATATATAATGCATTCTACGGTTGACAAAGTTAGACGGCGAGCCAACAGGCGCGCACATAAACATAAATTCAGCCCGTCCCCAATTACCATCACCGCCAAAGAGGTTGAAGATGCAATCGGTCAAGCTAAACCATCTAAAGCAGTGGGCCCAGATGGCATAGCCTTGCCGATGCTTAAAAGCCTAGCACATGTCTTCAACCTGTCCCTCTCCACCTTTGTCATTCCCGAAAAATGGAAAATGGCCAAGGTGGTCCCGCTAATAAAGCCTGGGAAACAAGCTAACATAGGAGAGTCTCCTATCGCCAGTAGACAAGACGCTTGAATCCATTTTGCTCCCCTATTTCAAATCAAATTTGCAACTAGCCTGTCATCAGCATGGCTTTAGAAAACTTCGTAGCACAATCACCGCGCTAAATGCCATTAGCACCCAGATAAATTGCGGTTTAAATCAAAACCCCTACCATACAACAGTACTCGTAGCGCTAGACCTATCAAAAGCTTATGATACAGTCAACCACGGCACGTTACTGCAAGACCTGGAAGGGTCTACTAATAATAATAATAATAAAAAAGTCTCAAAAGGTGGACCGCAAATTATCTGGGTGGCCGGCAGGCATCGGTGCAATTTAGAAACGCAACATCAAAACCAAGAAGAATTAAACAAAGGGTGCCACAGGGTGGTGTTCTATCCCCACTTTTGTTTAATTTCTACATATCAAAGCTACCTTCGCCATCAGAAGGAGTTATTTTCGTTTCCTACGTCGATGACTGCACAATAATGGTCACAGGTCCAGACCCACAGATCGATGAGCTTTGCAACAAAATAAACGGCTACCTCCCTGATCTCTCCAGTTTTTTCACCTCGCGAAACCTGACATTATCACCGACGAAATCATCGGCGACCATATTTACAACGTGGACGTCCCAAATGTCGACCATTTTGAACATCCACGTCAATGGCACTACGCTATCGACTGTCTTACACCCCAAAATCTTGGGTGTGACGTTTGATCAGGATCTACATTTTGGTGAGGATACAACCGCAATTGCGCCGAAAATCCAGAGCCGTAATAAAATCCTCAAATCTCTTGCTGGCAGTACTTGGGGAAAAGATAAAGAAACGCTCATTACCACTTACAAATCAATTGGCCAGCCGATTGCATGCTACGCGTCCCCGATAAGGTCGCCAGGCCTAAAAACTACTCACTGGAAGAAGCTACAGGCCTGCCAAAATACTGCCCTCAGAACTGCCACTGGTTGTCTTGTTATGTCCCCAGAACACCATCTACATAATGAGGCGAGAAATCACCCCATCAGGGCGAGAAATGAAATGCTAACCAAACAGTTCCTGTTGAATACCCAGAAACCTGGGTATCCCAACAGACATCTGATTGATGAGCCAGCACCGTCCAGGGGCTTAAAGAGTAATCTCCGTAAGCATTATGAGGAAATATGGCACCTGAGAACACAGCCCGTATCAAGCCAAAAAACACAAGCAGGTCCTCGGTGAACCTCTGGACCTCTATGCCAGGAATTGCCCGGTGAATCCTGTACTCAATGAACAATACCCTAAACTTGCAGAGGAGGAACGGACACTCCCTAGGGAAACGCGAGTCACTCTAGCTCAACTTCGATCTGGATACTGTAACAGGTTAAACTCTTACCCATCTAGAATCAACCCCGACATACAAAACCATATGTACTGCTTGTAACGCGTCTTCACATAACACCAACCATATCTTCAACTGTATTGTGGAACCAATGCCT
The DNA here is from genome assembly GCA_029619165.1 of Eurosta solidaginis. Lineage (NCBI taxonomy): Eukaryota > Metazoa > Arthropoda > Insecta > Diptera > Tephritidae > Eurosta > Eurosta solidaginis. The sequence goes on from JARSSU010025537.1 coordinate 110,410, forward strand.
CTAACACCCCTCTCATTATGGTCCACCCCTGTTGAAACAGCAAGTTTACTTGGACTCCCGTTAGAGGATATTGATGACAATTTATGATCGGTCACACTTATGATCGGTCACACCAGGTAGCACTGCAAAGATTCGTCCGTATAAAACCTAACTTAATATCAGAAGCGTTTGAAGTGTAGTGTAATTAAGATATAGCGGCACTCGTGCTACTACATTTGTCAACGCCAACGCATGTTTTTAAAAATATTTCAGCTCCTTGTTTGAACAGCTTAGTAGATATTTCCCTACGCTTAATTGTTTTTAAGTCGGGATTTTTCCACTTCCACTTATGGGCTACCCCTGCTGAAATTGGTAGTTTTCTTGGACTCCCGTTAGAGGAATTTCATAACAATTTGTGAATGGTAGAACCCAACGATTAGGCGAACCACTGTTAATTCATTAAGTCGAGATTCTACAACTTAACGTCTATATACATATGCTCCAACAGAAGACATGGCATACTTAAATAAGGGAATTAAAAATATTGTAACGAATTCTGGGGATTTCTGATATTTATGCACCTTCTGCTAATGTTCGAATCGCGAAACTCTTGAATAAATCACTCCAATATTCAGTATTACATACTGGTCTTTATTTAGATTACTTTGGGATTAGTACTTCACAACCAATAGCGTGTTTAAATCAAAACTGATTAGTTATTACTCACCTTGCGCTGCTTTTATACACTGTTGCCTCGTCCGCATATTTCTCCAAAGGTCTAGACGATTCACCTTCTAGAGCTGTTGTATCTCCTGCTTGGTAATTTAGTTATATGCGTGTGTATGTGTGAGTAAGAACTTCAGTTGATGACTGCATCTGTGTGTGAGATATCTCTTAGTTGCCTTGTACATAAGCGTTGTTAGCTTTAATGGTACATGTTGATAAGAGTGGCTGCTTCGTGATTTTGTTGTTGCGTGATTATTTACTAACAGCCTAGTCATATCAACATTCGCCACATTGCCCTCCACCTAAGTCTGATCAGCAAATCTCTCGATCTAACCGCTGCTAGCCTCTCCAAGTGAACTACCCTTCTTTTCGTGGTTTCCCAATTGTTTGTATACGGTAGATGACATCACTGATCTGCTTCACAACTTTCCCAGGTACATTGAAATGTTGAATGAACATCTTTCCGCCGGTGAGGATTGTATAACACTACCAAATCTCCCTCCAGGAAACCTTCCGAATTATTGTTCTCGTCGTACCTGGGTTGCATGTTACTACACATTATCCTAGTTCGTTGCTTCTTACTCTGTTGTTTGGCCACTGGAATATTTCGTAGGTCTTGATCTTGATGGATTGGCTTCGCGTAATCAGTATCGTTCTGACGTTTCACAACAGTAGTGCGCCCTGGCTTGAAACCACCCTTGCATTCTTTCTGGGAAATTCTTTCTTTTGTTTTAGTGCGTCCATTAGGGGTTTTCAATGCCAGTGTTCTTCCCGCAGGTAAATTTGGGTTTTGTTCCATTCGTTCCACTAATCTTTACCCTGTTTACTGCCTTTGACTTTTGTGGTCTTTGTCGAATCTCCTCCACCAGCACTCGCTTACTGCTGAACCCCTTCTCACAGCTGAAGATAAGTGGTACATCCTTGTTCTTATATCGCATAATCCGTCTCTGCATATCGATACTGATGCCATGGTCGATTAAGAAGTCCACTCCCAAAATGACTTCATCAGCGATCTCTGCCACAACGAATTTGTGTAGAACCGTGACCTTTCCAATTAATACTTCACATACCACCACTGGACCTGGTTATACTCGCTAGTGACCGTACGCAACCTTGCTCCATGTAATGGCTTTACTCTCCTTTTGACCAAATCACACCGGATTACGGAATGAGATGCGTCCGTATCTACAGTCAGTACACGCTTCTTGTTATCCACATTTCCTCTGACGGTAAGACTGCTCGCTTTTCTTCCGATTTGTGATACAGATATCACAGTACATTCAATAGCTGCTCTTGCTCATCTCCTGCAGCTTTGTATTTCAGACCACCCATGCTGTTGGAACCACTAGAATCAACGTCGCAATGCCGTGCAATGTGACCTGGCTTCCCGCATTTGAAGCATTTGATTACTCTGTCACTCCGCTTTTGCGATCCTTTCAGTGCCTCCAATATTGTGTTCACCCAATCTGGCCTTTCTACTTCTACACGACGTGCTTTGAAAGCTGGCTTACACAGAAGCGATGCTGTTTCCTGAATCAGAGCACCTGATACTGTTTCTGCGAATGTGAGTTTTGGGTTTACGTATGTCGCTTGCTTCGTTTCGAGATCCCGTATTCCATTAATAAAGCTCTGAATTTTTACCCTTTCAGTGTATTCCAAGGGTGCGTGCGCATTCAACATCCAACGCAAACTCTTGTAATTTTTCACCAGCCCTCTGGTTCACCAGCCCTCTGGAAGCGGTTCAGTAACTCCATTTGGTGCATTTGTCTCCTATAGTTAATAAGATCTCATATTTTGTCGAACTTGATTTTTCTTTGTCGAAGAACGTTTTTATTAATTTATTAAAGTGTGTTTTTTAGTTATCAATTCTTTTGTATTAGTCTGTAAGTGCTAGTTGTTCACTGACTTGTTAACTTTTTGTATTTCTTAATTGTAGTCTGTTTTTTAATTGTATGAAAATTGTTAGTAGTCTGTAAGAATTTTGTTAATAATATGCTGTATAGTTTTTTCATTGGTAGTCTGTAAGAACATGTGTTCATAGACTTAATAAATAAATGGTAAATGGTATATTCGGTTCCGTATCGCCTCTCTAGAGCGCCCATCAATGCTTCATAACAGTGCCGTTCGCCGTCTGGAATGGTCGGTAAGATCTCAGCTGTAGGCCCTTTCAATGCCATGAACAGTGCAGCAACTTTATCTTCAGCATTCCAGTTGTTCACTGCTGCGGTCTTCTCAAACTGTACCTTAAAGACCTGGAACGGAACAGAACCATCAAGGGAAGGGGTTTTTACCTTTGTATTACTCGATGAAACAGCCGGGCGATTTAGTTGTGACTGCTCCATACGAGGACTCAGCCGTATGAAGCCAAAAAACACAAGCAGGTCTTCGGTGAACTGCACAAACAGGCGTCGGACCTTTATGCCGGGAATTGCCCGGTGAATCCAGTACTCAAAGAACAGTACCCAAAACTTGCGGAAGAGGAACGCGCGCTCCCCAGGGAAAGACGAGTCACTCCAGTTCAACTTCGATCTGGATACTGTAACAGGTTAAACTCTTACCTATCCAGAATCAACCCCGACAGACAAAATGTATGCCCCGCTTGCAATGTGTCCCCACATGACACCAACCATCTCTTTAATTGTAATGTGAATCCAACGCCTCTTAACACCCCTCTCATTATGGTTCACCCCTGTTGAAACAGCAGGTTTCCTTGGACTCCCGTTAGAGGATATTGATGACAATTTGTGATCGGTCGCACCTATTGGATGGGGCGAAGCACTGCTACAACAACAACAACAACAACCTTTTAAATCATCGACTTCTGCCTGAAATTGAGCGATTTTTGCATCCTGCGCTTCCAGCTTTGCTGTTACCCTTGCTTCCTGTGCTTCTAACTGCGAAGACATTTGTGCCACCTGCAATGATAAGCGCTCCTCTTGTGCTTCCATCTTGGATGTTATCTGTGTCGACTGTAATTCCAGTTGCGATGACATGTTGGTGGATATTTGTGATGACATTTCGGACATTTGTAAACTTCCAAATAAATTAAAAAGAAACGCCGATGCATAGCGTTAGAATATTATTGATTTTATTGGAGAAATACATTTCCTTTTATACAAAATTTCTTAACTTACACATACATAATTACACTAACACTAACAAACTAAAAGTATCTACATTCCTATGCCTGTATGCCAAATCAGCATATTATTACTTTGACCTAATTATAGCTACAGTGGAATGTAAATATTTTCGCAGTCACATTGACGAACCGACAATGTCGATCAGTCACGCTGATCAAGAGCATACTCAAAGCAATGAATAACAAGGAAGACTACAACTTGATATCCCCAAAAATAATACTATGTGAATTTAATGGGCTGGGCCCAATCCTCCTTGAAATTATAAATGCGTCGTTCGAACTGGGAGAATTTTCAAAAAAAATGGAAAACTTCAATGGTGGTACCAGTAGAAAAAGTTAAAAACACGCTTAATCCTGAAGAGCTTCGTCCCATCAATATGTTAATGGCCGAAAGTAAAATACTTGAAAAAGTGGTGCAAAACAATTAGAAGGCTGCATGGAGAATAACGGCTAATATCGGAAAAACAATCGGGATTTCGACAACGTCATAGCTGTGAGTCGGCAATAAATCTAGTAATTTCACACTGGAAGTCAGAAATGGACAACGGGAAATGTATAGTGGCTGTTTTCTTGGATTTCAAGCGAGCATTTGATACAATTGATAGAGGAATTTTGTTAAAACAAATGAGGCGGTACGGAATTAAGGGAGCCGAATACCGGTGCTTTTAAAGTTACTTAAGTAACAGATGCAGTGCACTAAAGTATCGGAAAGTGTATCAGATCCAGCAAGAATAATGTTAGCTGTACCTCAAGTCGCAGTGCTTGGGACGCTACTATTTTTAATATACATAAACAATATGGAAAATGTACTACAGGGTGGGGTACGAATTTGTCAATTTGTAGATAATATATTACTATATTTGACCGGAAGTTCTAGTCAGGAATGTATTGCGCGGCTGAATGATAATCTGAAAAATATATATAAATATCTGGAAATGAACAAACTAAAACTTAATGTAAATAAAACAAAGGCAATGATAATCAATGGCGAGTCAAATGAAAACATTACAGTTAATTGTGAAATAATCGGCAAAGTTAATGAAATAAAGTATTTAGGCATTATCATCGATGAAAAATTAAATTTCGACAAGCATATAGACTATGTTTGCAGTAATATTTCAAAAAAGTTTAGATTTTTCCAGAGAATGCGCAAAAAAGTTTCTGTAAATAGTGCCCTAAAGATATATAATGTCATGATAAAGTCACATTTTGAATATTGCTCAACTATACTGTTCCTGGGATACAAACAAATGAAAAGCAGACTCCAAAAATTGCAGAATAAGGGAATTCGGTGTATTTTTATTTGTAATAGATTGACACCAACCTCACACATGCTCGATACCCTGAAATGGCTTAACATATTATTATTATTATTATATTTATTTATTACGGTCTTTAAGACCTAGTTGATGTTAAGTAAACATTTGTTTCATTAAATATTAGGTGTTTTACAATATAAAAATAATTGTACTTTAAACTTATTAATATTTTCACAATCTTTTATCTCAGTAGGTAGTTCATTGTACATTTTGTACCCTGTGTATTCTAAAGTCTTCTTTGCGAACTCTTTTCTTACTCTAGGCAGTCTTATATTATTGCAATATCTAGTTCCATAACTATGGATCTCGTGATTATATAATATTTTATTGCTCAGGTAACTCGGTAGCATTCCTAATCTTACATGATGTATAAATTTCAAAGTGAAGTAACTTATTGACTGTTTTATACTAAGCCAGTTTAACCGATTTAGCATTATAGTTTTTGATGTTCTTGGGGGACATTTTAATATAAATCGCATTGCCTTGTTTTGTTGTATTTGTAGTCTTTTAATTTGCATATCACTCGCTATCAACAGAATTGTAGGACAGTATATAAAGTGCGGCTCAATAGTTGAACGATACACCATTATTTTTGACGTTGACTAATATGTTTACATGTTCTGTACATGAATCCTATTTTCTGCGCAATTTTTCTTTCAAGATAATTTATATGTTCTCCAAAATTCAGGTTTTCATCAATTAAAACTCCTAAGTACTTCATTTCATTTACTCTTTGAATTAAGTTGTTTTTTATCTCCAGGGTTATATTGTTTAAATCGTTATTACGTATGATGTTCTGGTTTTTGCAAAATACCATGAACTTAGTCTTATCTATATTTAACTTCAATTTTTTAAGGCACAACCAGTTGTATAGAGAGTCAAGATCTTCTTGTGCTTTCTGCATTGCACAGTCGGCATATTTCTCACTGATGGTGAGCAGTGCATCATCCGCAAATAGACGTATATTGCAATATTTTAAGCATTTTTTTATATCATTTATGTACAATGTAAATAGTATCGGTGCAAGTACTGAACCTTGTGGCAACCCGATATCTACATCCACAACCGATGAGACTGCGTTTCCAATTACCGTCCTTTGCTTTCTGTCACTGAGATAACTTCGAAACCATTCCAAAGTCTTTGATCTGACACCAGTTTTGAACAAAACATTCAACAATTCCGGTCTATCAACTGTTTCAAAGGCCCGTTTCAAGTCTAAGAAAACAAACACCACAACTTTTTTATCTGATATATCTTCTTTCCATTCTGCAATAACCACGTTAAGTGCTGTTTCACAAGAATGGCTCCTCATGAATCCAGACTGTTCTGGTATAATAACTTTGTGCTTTTCTAGGTATGCCACCAATTGATTATTCACCACCATTTCCATAATTTTTTCATCTGAGGGTAACGTATTGATTGGCCGTAGCTCCTCCGCTTTCACTGTATTTTTTACTTTTTCCACAGGTACTATTGTTGAAACTTTCCAGCAGTTTGGAACAATGCCGTTATTTAGGGACTCATTTATTATGTCTTTGTAAAAGTTACCAATGTACATCATGGAATCCTTGAAGACACCCTCAGATAAAAGCTTTTCTCCGCCATATTTATTTTTAAAAGCTTTTGTGATATTCATTATATCATCTAACTCAATGCCAGTGAAAAGAAAAGGTTCTATTGCGATCGAGCGATCAACGTTTAGTTCGGATGCAGTAGGCATTTCGTCGATACTATCACTAATTTTGACTATGCTCTGTACAAAAAAATTGTTTAGGGCATTAGCTATATGATACTCATTATCGAGGCATTCGCCATGTATTACTATCTTAGTGATATGTTTTTTGTTATCTGTAAGCTCTGTGAGGTCTTTCAGACACTTCCACATCCGCTTCACGTTTCCGTTTATGCTGTGAACTCTGCCTTCCATATACATCTTCTTCTTATACATAATAGTACTTTTGTATATTTTCTTTAATACATTGTATTCATCCCAGTATCCTGTTTCTGTGGCAATATTATATAGCTCAAGTTTTCTTTTATGGAGAGCTGTAAGCTCACGGTCATACCACTTACTTCTCAGTTGTATTTTTGTTCTCTTCACATATGTCAGTGCTTGCATTACTTCAGTAAGAATATTGTTCAAATCTGTAGTTTTATTTTCTACTCCTGCATTACGCATAAAGCTAAAATCGCATGTTCTTAGCTTATTTAAAAGGTTTTCGGAACTATAGTATTCCCATGAGGTAAAAGTAGAGTAGCTTTGTTGTTGGCACTTTGAAATTAATTGTTTCATGACCCGAAATTCTATATTCAACTATATTTTCCGACCTAACTTGATCATTATTACTAAAGAGCAAGTCAATTTTGGTAGACGAGTTCTCTGTTGTTCTCGTATTGAAATTAATTCTTTGAATCATAAACCAAAGAACTATCATGAATGTTCTACTTTTTATACTCAGTTGAGCAGAGCTCACAGAGTATGTTAACTTTGATTGGATAACGGTTGGTTGTACGGGTATAAAGGAATCGAGATAGATGTAGACTTCCATATATCAAAATCATCAGGATCGAAAAAAAATTTGATTGAGCCATTTCCGTCCGTCCGTCCGTCCGTCCGTTAACACGATAACTTGAGTAAATTTTGGGGTACCTTGATGAAATTTGGTATGTAGGTTCCTGAGGACTCATCTCAGATCGCTATTTAAAATGAACAATATCGGACTATAACCACGCCCACTTTTGCAATATCGAAAATTTCGAAAAACCGAAAAAGTGCGATAATTTATTACGAAAGACGAATAAAGCGATGAAACTTGGTAGGTGAGGTGAACTTATGACCCAGAATAGAAAATTAGTGAAATTTTGGACAATCGGCGTGGCACCGTCCACTTTTAAAAGAAGGTAATTTAAAAGTTTTGCAAGCTGTAATCTGGCAGTCGTTGAAGATATCATGATGAAATTTGGCAGGAACGTTACTCCTATTACTATATGTATGCTTAATAAAAATTAGCAAAATCGGAGAACGACCACGCCCACTTTAAAAAAAAATTTAATATCTTTACAGTATATAAGTAAATTATGTCAACATTCAACTCCAGTAATGATATGGTTTAACAAAATACAAAAATAAAAAGAAAATTTCAAAATGGGCGTGGCTCCGCCCTTTTTCATTTAATTCGTCTAGGATACTTTTAATGCCATAAGTCGAACAAAAATTTACCAATCCTTGTGAAATTTGGTAGGGCTTAGATTCTGGGACGATAACTTATTTCTGTGAAAAAGGGCGAAATCGGTTGACGCCACGCCCAGTTTTTATACACAGTCGACCGTCTGTCCTTCCGCTCGGCCGTTGACATGATAACTTGAGCAAACATCGATATATCTTTACTAAACTCAGTTCACGTACTTATCTGAACTCACTTTGTATTGGTATAAAAAATGGCCGAAATCGGACCATGACCACGCCCACTTTTTCGATTTCGAAAATTGCGAAAAATGAAAAAAATGCCATAATTCTATACCAAATACGAAAAAAGGGATGAAACATGGTATTTGGATTAGTTTATTGACGCAAAATATAACTTTAGAAAAAAACTTTGTAAAATGGGTGTGACACCTACCATATTAAGTAGAATAAAATGAAAAAGTTCTGCAGGGCGAAATAAAAAACCCTTGAAATCTTGGCAGGAATACTGTTCGTGGTATTATATATATAAATAAATTAGCGGTATCCAACAGATGATGTTCTGGGTCACCCTGGTCCACATTTTGGTCGATATCTGGAAAACGCCTTCACATATCCAACTACCACCACTCCCTTTTAAAAGCCTCATTAATACCTTTAATTTAATACCCATATCGTACAAACACATTCTAGAGTCACCCCTGGCCCACCTTTATGGCGATATCTCGAAAAGGTGTCCGCCTGTAGAACTAAGCCCCACGCCCTTTTAAAATACTCATTTCCTTTGATACCCATATTGTACAAACGCATTGTAGAGTCACCCCTGGTCCACCTTTATGCCGATATCTCGAAAAGGAGACCACGTATACAACTACCACCACTCCCTTTTAAAACCCTCATTAATACCTTTAATTTGATACCCATATCGTACAAACACATTCTAGAGTCACCCCTGGTCCACCTTTATGGCGATATCTCGAAAAGGCGTCCACCTATAGAACTAAGCCCCACGCCCTTTTAAAATACTCATTAAGACCTTTCGTTTGATACCCATAATGTACAAACGCATTCTAGAGTCACCCCTGGTCCACCTTTATGCCAATATCTCGAAAAGGCGACCACCTATACAACTACCACCACTCCCTTTTAAAACCCTCATTAATACCTTTAATTTGATACCCATATCGTACAAACACATTCTAGAGTCACCGCTGGCGCACCTTTATGGCGATATTTCGAAAAGGCGTCCACCTGTAGAACTAAACCCCACACCCTTTTGAAATACTCTTTAATACCTTTCATTTGATACACATGTCATACAAACACATTCCAGGGTTACCCTCGGTTCATTTTCCTACCTGGTTATTTTCCGTTATGTTGCCACCATAGCTCTCAACTGAGTATATAATGTTCGGTTACACCCGAACTTAACTTTCCTTACTTGTTGTATTTAAAATGAAGTATAATCTGCTACCAAAGTATTTAACAAGCCAAATTGTGTATGTTGGAGATGTGCAACCCTACAGTTTAAGGAACAAAAAAGATTTTAGAATTAACTTTTATAAATCTAATAAGGCACAAAATATTTTAATGTACAAAGGCCTAAAACTATTTAATGAATTACCAAGTAATATCAAGAATGAAAGAATCTTTAATGTATTTAAAAGACTGCTAATAGATTACGTTAGAGCAGTATTTTAGCTCGCAATTACTAATAAGCAAATTACTATCTAATAAGTAAATTGTAGCTGAAAATTTTTATATTTTTAAATAGCAAAAAAAGCTAAATAAAGAAGAATCTAACTAACTAAGTGTGTTTGTCAATGTGACGCGTTAACAATTAGGGTTGACAAATGTAAACATATATGTGCCTTGTGTGTCGGCATATTTGTATGTTGAATTCAAGCTGGGTTCAAAGTAATTTATTTGGGTCGCTATTTGTGTGGTCAATACTTGTATATGCAAAAAAAAATGCTTTGTATGTAAAGCGTATTCTGGTAATGCTACACCATTCGCCTTAGAAATAGTCATATATAATTGAAGACAATTGTATATAACTATTAAAGAGGCTTAATGACCCACTTAAGATTTGCTTGAGTTTACAAAATTTTAATTGCTTTTGTATTCTATTGTAATTTATTGCATAGCGGTACCTTGATATTGACATTAATGAGTTTGTTTATATCTATTTACAGTTTCTTTCACATGTTTGTTTGTTGTGCTGACTTTGGTTTATTAGTATTATTTTTTTTTGACATAACATACTGTGTTGTTTTGTTTGGCTTATGTGCATATTTATTATTATGAGTAAGGTGGAGTGCTTATAGTGAGGTTGTTTGGTTTTTTTTGTTACTATTAAAGATTTTATATTGATTTAAGTCTATTCTTATGGATTATTATTTCCTTATCTTTATTGCTCCTATCACGATTTCTTATTATATGTGGTATTAACGTAAAGTTGTTATTTTTACCAATACTTTTGACCTTATAATGTCCTCTATATTTATTATCTAACTTATGTGAGGCCTCTTCTCTAACTAACACTAAATGTCCTATGTTTATTTCCTTACTGTAGCTACTTTTATCGTAATTAGATTTTTGTTTTTCTTTAGCCTTTTGGACTAATTTCCTAGCTCTTTGTTGTGCTATCTGAAGTCTATATTTTCCTTCTTTGTCGTAAGCTTCGTGGTTGTACAATGGACTGATTTTATTTTCTTTTAGAAATTCATAATTCCGGGGATTTTTTTGCAAATATAAGCTCAAAAGGACAATATTTATGTATGGTTGATGGTGTTGTATTGTAACGATATGCGAAATACCTGAGGTATTCATCCCAATCATCTTTGTCACTGGATATGTATGAACGCTCATATTCATTGAATGTCCTGTGACTGCGTTCTACGGTACCCAAAGTTTGATGATGATACTGTGTTGAGGTTTTATGCTCAATTTTTAACAGTTTCTTCAAATATGCTATTTTTGTACTCTGTCATGCGATTTATTCCTGGGTGGCCACCACTAATGGGATCGGCATGATATTTGTGCAGAATTTCTTTAATTTTCCCGGGATTTGTCACATATATAACCCTGTTACCTGTTTCTATAAATTTGCCTACTGCAGTATAATTCTTTTAAACAATTTGTCCCCTAAGGACAACTGTATTTGTACGAGTCCTAAATTGCCGGATTCTTTTTCAAGCCTGGTAAAGAATTGTCCTAAGTCTATCTTATCCTCAACAATTAGGTTGCTTGTATCCAAATCGCTACAAGTTTTCTTTCCTTTTTGAAATATAATTTCGGAGGATTGAAAACGAGCTCGAATAGTCTTTTTACTTCAAATTTATTTAGCGCTTCGTATACTTTGGGGTTCTCTTTGTGACTTTCTTTATCTTCGGTATTACTGCTGGTTGTTGTTGTTGTTGTTGCTGTTGTAGCGATAAGGTTGCTCCCCGAAGGCTTTGGGGACTGTTATCGATGTGATGGTCCTTTGCCGGATACAGATCCGGTACGCTCCGGTACCATAGCACCATTAAGGTGCTAGCCCGACCATCTCGGGAACGATTTATGTGGCCACATTAAACCTTCATGCCATTCCCTCCCTCCTCACCCCCAAGTTCCATGAGGAGCTTGGGGTCGCCAGAGCCTCTTCTGTTAGTGAAACAGGATTCGCCGCGGATAGGTGAGGTTGACAATTGGGTTTGGAGAAGCTATATATTGTGCTGGCAACCTGAAGGGTTGCGCTACACAACCCCTTCAATCTGGTATTTTAGTCGCCTCTTACGACAGGCATACCTACCGCGGGTATATTCTGATCCCCTAACCCGCTGGGGGATTACTGCTGGTAGTTTAGCTGCTGATCTTGTTTGACTTTTTATTTTACTTGCTTCCACTGACATTTCTTTTAAGTTTGTTAATTGTTATGCGAGACAATGCATCCGCAATGTGGTTTTCCTTTCCGGCGATATACTCCACTTCAAAATCGTATTCCTCTAAATTGAGTCTAACTCGTGTTAGCTTAGATGAAGGACTCTTCATCGAGAAAAGGTATGTTAAAGGGCGGTGCACAGTGTTTCGTGTAGAACAAGCTAGCTGGACAAAAACAAAGTTTTATTCCAAGAAAATTGTAATGAGAAATGAAAGAAAACAAACAAAATAACGGGATTTTTGCTTTTTTTTTGATATTTTTGCTCATATATATTGAGCAATTGAAGTAATAAGGCAGGAGTGGCCGTATAATGCATTGATTAATTTGCAAAATTCTTGTTGAATATTAAGCTTCATATTTCTTTTAAGTGAACACTTTTATATAATTTTTTTGAATGATTCTAAGCTCGAAGGTAAGTTAAATTTTTTAATAGTAATTCTTTCACAATTAGAGTATTTTCAATATATTTAACATTCCGTTATTAACAAGAAAATGTATTTTTACTCTATATTTTCAACTTTAGGGACAAAAAAGTTACATACATCCGCGGACATCCGGGCTAAATTTTACATATGTTATAGTCGCAAGTATTCTCTAATCGTCCAAAGAAAAAACCATTGCGAATTCTTTGCACATCTATTTTAAAAAATGTTTTTTTTGTAGATTTAGTTATCTGTACATATAAAATAGGATGTATGTACGTACCAGCTCCGACGAGATATTTGAACCTTTAAAGCTGATCTGCAAACGGCAAAAGCAATCCCCAGGTACAGGGAACAAACACGCAGCCATAAAACACACAAAAATAAACGCGCAAGGTCAACAAGAGCACACCAAAAGCAAAAAGGCGAAGATCACTGACTTCAACCTGCCACAACCTACCGCACCAGTCACCAAGGCATAAAAACAGGTACATACAAAGCAATCCTAATACAGGTATAACCACACAGGAACGCTACACAAAACAACCCCATTTGGTAGCATCTACGCCAATACCTGAATGTAAAATAAATACTGCGCAACTGATAACAAATCAGAACGACACTTAAGATGGCAGCACAACAATCATCAACTATTCACCCTGTCGGAAAATCAAAAACACAAAGCAGTTAAGTTATAACCGTACCAAGAACGGAGTTTTTTGACATTTGGGTTCAACATTCGAAGGAAACCAGATATAAAGAATTATTGAGTTTTGTTGTACTTAAGTACGATTTAAGCGAAGCAGCCGAGTATTCGATAAAAAGTTTAAGCTTACAAATATCGGCATATTCGTCGAAGCTGGATCAAAAGTGGAACACTTCTGGAAGACATAAGGAGCGATTTTTGAATAAAAACTCGGAGTGGCTTTCGGGTCCAGACTTCACATTTACAATAACGGTGGATTCAAAGTGCCATCAGACCAACCGACCACTTCTTCAGGTAACCCCGGCCCCGGAAGACGAATGAAGGACTTTGTTAGCTGCAGTGAAAAAACCAATCGGCGTCGAGAGGATGACCTCTTGCAATCTAGAAGTCCTGGTGAGTTACTTTATGCGGCAGAAGTATCAACGCATATGTCCGGCAACAGAAATGTTGCTAACATTATAAAAAAATCACAGGAAACGACTCAAATATCCGGCAAAAAGATGACATGTGAGCCAGATGCAAGATGCTTGAGCAATGTAGAAGCTTTAGCATACTACGTAGATAGCAAGTCGACGACTCATGGGTACAAAACGACTCGGAAGTGGAGCATCAAGGCAGGCCATAAGTTTATCCATCATTTTATAGTCTAAGAAAAGCTAAGGAAGAATGCTATCCAAATGAAATTGATGTGGGTGAAACACGTGCGGAAATTAAAGTCCAGTCCGTATTAGATAAAACTGTTGAGCGTTTAGTTTTAGCATATCAAGAAGTTTTTGTTAGTTTATTACCTACAAACTTGACGTATACTTTAATCAGCAAGTGGGGTTGCGATGGAAGCTCTGGCCATAGCACATATAAGCAAAAGTTTACATGCAGTTCTGACACATGAATTTTTGTATATATTTTCCTTCGTTCCTCTTCAATTACAGGATGAAAAAGGTAACATTGTTTGGCAGAATCTTCGACCTTCTTCTACCACGTATTGTCGTCCAATTAAATTTATTTTTTCTAAAGGAAACAAAAGATTTTATTGTTTTTGAAACGAACAAAGTTTAAGAGGAGATAAGTGCGGTGTTGCCAACAAAGTACATGCTCGAAGAATACGAAGTTTCCGTAAATCACAATATGCTTCTAACAATGATTGACGGAAAAGTTTGCAATGCTTTGACTGAAACTTCTTCCGCACAAAAGTGTTATATTTGTGGTGCCACTCCAAAAGATATGAATAATGAGTTACGGGACTTTACGCCTAACCGAGATAATCTTGGTTTTGATTTGTCTACTCTCCATGCATGGATAAGATGTTTTGAATGCTTGCTTCATATAAGTTATCGCCTCGAAGTAAAAAAATTTAAGCTTAGGAATGAGGCAGATAAAGAGAGTGTAAAGCTACGTTCCAACGAAATCCAGAATAAATTTAAAAGTGTGCTTGGATTGATAGTAGATAAACCAAAACCAGGTTTCGGCAATACCAATGACGGCAACACTGCTCGTAGGTTTTTCGAAAGCTCTGAGGCTAGTGCTGAGATTACGGGATTGGATGTAACGATCATCAAAAGATTCGACACTCTCCTTCGCGCATAAGCATCTGGGTACAATATAAATATTCAAAGAATTGAAAAATTTGCGGTCGAGACTAAAAAACTATACATAGATCTCTACCATGATTTAATATGCCTGTTACAGTTCATAAAATCTTAGTGCATAGTACTGATATAGTATTTATATTTTCAGCAATTTGTCAACTTTCTGAGGTCAACGCACAGGAAGCCCGTAACAAAGATTGAGACGATTCGGGATGATAACACACAAAAGCAGTCGCGTGAAGCCACGAATAGTGATCTTATGAATATGATGCTTATAACATCGGATCCCTTTAGTTAACAGTTTTATGGAGATACCTAAGAAAAAATTTAAAAGTCTGACTTCAGAAGTCTTAAATTTACTGTCCCCCGATAATGTTGAGGAGTAAATAAATACCCCAGTTGTTCAAGCTTTCACAGTAGTGTTGCTGATGCTCATGACTATTCACAAGTGACTCATCGAATGAAGTGATGATAGCGAATAATAACATAATTATAAAAGATAACCTACCCTATAACTTTTTGTTGGATCAGGTTTTATTTATTTAAATCTATTGTCCTTTCTACTTTGTATGATACTTTACTTTTAAGTTTTTGAAATAAGTATTTCACATAATTAATTTATTATTTACTTTGTTATTATTATTGTAATTCACTTTTACGTTCCTGACTGGTACTATAAAATAATTTTGTAAAAATTGTAGTGCCAGGATAAATACTCAAATAAATACAAAATATGTATGTACATATGTACAGTCACTCACATAAATAAGTAGACACTCCTTTTGGACAATTCTTACAATCTTCGCTTTCGCAAATTTATTTTAACTAATTTCCCA
>JARSSU010025539.1:0-31783 GCA_029619165.1 Eurosta solidaginis
TCGTGTCTTAAGTCTTTCGTTGTATTTATATTGCAAGTATTTTTTTTTAAGCAGTGATTATACATTCCAAAAACCTTATGAGGCGAAGCAAAGTGCCAACACCAAAGAGAAGTATGCCATGATAGTCGGGTTGTGTCTCAAGGTAGTGTTTATGGAACGCAGAAAGGAGCAACCTATATATGTTGGGACTTATGTACATCAAGTAATGTGGTATTTCCTTAGTCATCTCTTCAGATCATGCAGCTATCAGCTTGACGATCAGCTTAACCCTCCGATTAGGGTGAATAAATTCAACACATCTTAGCGTTGTCGTTGGCCAGACGAAATTTTACACTTTAAACTTTATCCACAAATATTTGAATTTTTATTTAATTTTGAAGAAAACTCGTCGACACTGTGATAAGTTTGAATTTTATTGATAAATTTTGAAATTAATTCGATCTATGAGTTTTATAGGCTTAAAAATATGTTCGTCTAGCAGACGATAAACGCTAAAAAGTGACAATAATCAAATTTGGTACAAAAAAGATAAAACAAAATCCACAAATATCTGAATTTTTACTAAAATTTTGAAGAAACTCGTCGCACACTGTGACTACCCAGAAATAAGTTTGAATTTTTATTGATAAATTTTGAAATTAATACGAACTATGAGGTCTTATTGGCTATGTTCGTCTAGCCAGACGACAACGCTAAAATGTGACATAATCAACTTTGGGACAAAAAAACATAAAATAAAAAGAAAAAATTATGCGATTTCGGAATTATTATAAAGACCGCCTCTAAACTTAAAAAGTCACTAAAGCTTTTCATGATCGGGTGGGTACCAGTAAAGTTATTCACGAAAATAAAGCCTTCTCGTCTGGCCAGACGCCACAAACTATCGTAGGGTTAAAGGCGATAAGAGGGCTAAAGCCTTTCGTAACAAGGCGAGAGGGATTGGAATAAATTACAGAAAAGCCAAAAAAAGAAAAAAACAAAAATACTGTGTAAGATGTTTTAACAGTCCAAAATTTTCTAAGCCAAAAGAGACTTGTTAAAAAATTGCTGTGCGGTCAGGAAACCCTGTATCGAAACAGCGTAGTTAACTATCTGGGCGAGGGGTAATTTATCCAGCGTCTGATAGAGACGGACAAAACTGAGTTCTTCTTCTTCTTGTAGCGATAAAGACACTCTACGAAGATTTTGGGGAGTATTATCGATGACGAAGGTGTGATGGCCGCCGCGGTGTTGTGGTAGCGTGCTCCGGCTACCACACCAAAGATCCTGTGTTCATGTCCCGGACATCAGTATAAAAAGTTTTTCTAAGTGGAGTCGCCCCTTGGCAGTAGTTTGACAAACACTCCGCGTGTATTTCTGCCATGAAAAACTTCTTAGTAAAATGCATCCGCATAAAACATGTCCCAGGCCCCTTTCCGCCAATTTTAAGGAAAAATTAAAAAGGAGCAGGACACAAATTGAAAGAAAAGCTCGCCCTAAATCTCCTCGTAGGTAATTCTCCCTGGTAATTAGTATTATTTTAACATTCTTTGCCGGATATTTTTAAAGTAATTTTGGAAACCACACCTTTAAGGTACTTGCTCAACCATCTTGGAAACGATTTGATATGGCCACGGCTAACCATTTAGGTCTGTGGATTTCAGATGACCTCTCAAGACAGGCATGCTTACCGCGTGAGTATCCTAAACCCTTTAACCCACTGAGTTGTCATGAATAAAGAAAATGTTCCTAAGCTGCTTCTCGCTATACAATTGTCACAGGGGATAGTTCAGAAAAGTTGGCAGAGAGCACCTGCACTCCGAAAACGCTGCTAATAGAGACAGACAGTGCATATTGACTTGAGTCTTCTCGAGTAAAAAATAGTGAGAATAGCGACGTTAACCATGAAAGATGATATCACTGAAAATGGTGATTGAAATGTAGAGAGCGAATGTAGCTAAAGAGCTCGAAGAGGAAGCGATATGAGTAGACCAGACAGAAAGAGAGAAGAAAGTACGAAACAAAGAGAGTGTTAGAACTCTCCCATAGTACTTATATGTATTAAGATTGTCTTGCATCAAGCGCTTGGCTTAGACCGCAAGACAAACAAAGAGACGAAATAGAACTGGTTGACAAAAACTTTGTTGCGAAAAACCCTCGCTACTGCAACTCGTATGAGGAGGATGAAACTTCACACTAAATAAAGAGGCTGCGAGCCGCTTATGGCGACAATACTGCTTTTAGGAGGCAGAAAAAAAGAGATATTGCAAATGAATAAAAGCCCAAAGATATCGTTCGCCAGGTCTTGTTATGCGAATAGAAGAAGGCTAAATAAAGTGGCGTCGAGCGAGCTACTCCCAGCTACTGGGGAGGGTTCACTTGATGGTCCTGCACTTTGTGTTTGCTACACGAAATCGGAGCTGAAGCCGGACTGTACTCAAGCATCTGTAGGTAAATAATTCGTACCGACTTTCCTGGATCGTACAGTATCTTCCAGGCTATAAAGAGAGCAGCAAGACTGTTCCAGGACCGTAAGATCTGAGATACCGATGTAACGATCGTTATTGACAGGCTTTAAAAGCATTAGAAACCATTATAATAAGGTTGGATATCAAGCGAAGGTGTCGAGATTCGCTCACGTTCATAATGCATTTAAATACCCCCCTTTGCTGGGTCCCTGGGTACGGCAATAATGAAGGGAATAAAATGGATGTATGCGAGGCTGACAGCACAGCATGACCACAGCTGGGTTATCTCCTGAGTAGAATCAAATATATATATGATATAAGGGCAATGGACTTGCTCTGGACCAACAGGGATAATTGCGAATTCTAAAGGTACTATTGGCCATAATTGTAACTTGCTTCCTTCACAGGCTAACCAAATCTGAGGTGGGAATACTTCCGAGAGTCATCAGAGGTCATTGCGCTTTTGAACCGATGCTCCAACGATGCAGAAGAGATTGCTGAGAAAAGTTTCGAGGAATATAGTATTAGGCCAACGGATAACTTCTAGACCAACCAGAATGACTGCGAGGTCTCAAGGTCGGTATGGACATGTTTGGTATGAAAGGAACTAGCTTACTTCTCAAGCTAAACAAATATGTAGTGGGAGTAATTACGGGTGACAAACCAGGCCATCAGAGAAATCAAATGGGTTGGAGGAATCTGGTTGAACGAATATGCTGCCACCCGGCACTCACTGAGGGCATTCACAATGCACAAAAATGTCTCCGAGTAAAAGTGTGGGAAGATGTACGCCCTCTTAACCTAACCCTACCTTTATTTGAATAATCTTTTTTTTACTAATAAAAACAACAAGGTTTTAAGTATTTGGTGGGTTTTCAGCAAAAAAATTAATCGCGATTCAATGCCTTGTAAATTTAATTATACGAATTAATCAAATCAAGCATAAAGCTTTAGTATAAAGATGCCGACTGACAGCTACCATCATAAATAAGCAAAATTACATAAAATTTACATAAATACCTATATCCAAAAATATGTTTTTTAAAAAAGCACAAATTTAAGTTAAATCGAGCCTTTTACTAAATCGTCTTCAATTAAAAACTTTTTTCAAAAGAAAACTTAAAGCTTGTTAAATGTCAAAGAAACTTAAACAAGTAATATTTCAAATCGATTGAGATCAGTTGAGGCCTTGATATGCAGGCATAAATTATTTTTAAAGTAAAAGTGAGATAAACAAACCAAATTAAGTTTGTAAATTCAGCATATTAAAGTGTTAGTACACTGATTGGTAACTTCAACCGAAACACGGGTCACACCGTTTTCACTAGTCACATATTCAACCAAAAAGACTGTTCATGATAAATAAAGCCACAGCTTTTTTGGAAAAAAATAAATTAATTAATTAATACAAATAAAAAAACTTTTTTTTATTTAAAATTCTATGAAACCGCCTTACAAACTGCATAACTTCAATACATAAATACATACGAATTATGTGATGTGTGAAGATAATATATGCGAAAAAGGCAATTGGGAAAACTTTGCAACAACTAAGACATGACGTAGCTGAATGCATTTACAACCATTTCAACTATCGTAGGAGTTCGGGTTCGACTCCCACTCCCGGGAGAAAAGGCTTTGAAGAGATTTACAAGATATAATCGAAACAGCTGTCGCCTTGTCCGTCCTGATGTCAAGTTGTTTAAATTTTTCCCAAATTTTAAATAAATTATAAAATTAAAAATTGCTTGAAATAAATGTTCATACATTTAAAATCAATACGGGCAATCCCTGATTAATTCAAAATAAAAAACTTTTTTTTTAAAGATTTTGGATGTTGCTTTTTCAGACCTTAATCCAATGATCTTCGGTGTGGTAGGCATAGCACCAGCCAATTTATATGAAAAAATTAACGCTAAATTGGGTTAGAAGATGGGCCTAAATATCGTCGAAAGTAAACCACGCCAAGTATTTGTTTTTTTATACCTTTCATGAAAATGAAAAGGTATATTAACTTTGTCACGAATGTCAAAATTATAAGTCCTTAAATGAAAATAGATAGACCCCACCAACAAGTATACCGAAATTATCAGGATGAAGAGCTGAGTTGATTTAGTCATGTCCGTCTGTCCATCTGTCTGGTAGTATGCCAAACTAGTCCCTCAATTTTTTAGATATCCTGATAAAATTCTATGAGCGGGTATATTTGGGTGTCCGATTAGATATTTGACGGAACCGGCCGGATCAGACCACTATAGCATATATCCCCCATATATCCCCTTCCTCAATTTATCAGATTGATGTTTCAAACTTCACCATATGCTTTCGTATATTACAAATATTATTGTCTGAAAAAAAAATGGATGAGATCGGTCGTATATAGCATATATCCCCCGAAACCGATGGTTCGGATAAGAAGCCTTTCGTAATTACTTCCCCATTTTAACAGCTAGAGTCTTCAAATTTCACACGAATGCTTACGCATATATTTTTGACATGCAGACCACAAGAACCGTGAAACTTTGCATCCTCGCACAAACTACCTACCTATTTTTATACTCAGCTGAGCAGAGCTCACAGAGTATATTAACTTTGTTCGCATAACGGTAATCCGTAACGGCATAAACTAATCGAGATAGATATAGAATTCTATATATCAAAATTATCTGGGTGAAAAAAGAAATTCATTTAGCCATGTCCGTCCGTCCGTCCGTCAGTCTGTCCGTCCGTCTATAAACATGATAACTTGAGTAAATTTTGAGGTATCTTGATGAAATTTGGTATGTAGGTTCCTGAGCACTCATCTCAGATCACTGTTTAAAATGAACGAAATCGGACTACAAACCACGCCCACTTTTTCGATATCGAAAATTTCGAAAAACCGAAAAAGTGAGATAATTCATTACGAAAGGCGGATAAAGCGATGAAACTTGGTAGGTGCGTTGATCTTACGACGCCAAATGGAAATTAGAAAAATTATGGACAATAGGCGTGGCACCGCCCACTTTTAAAATAAGGTAATTTAAAAGTTTTGCACGCTGTAATTGGCAGTCGTTTGACAATATCATGATGAAATTTGGTAGACACGTTACTCCTATTACTATATGTGTGGCTAAATAAAAATCTGCGAAATCGGATGACGAACACGCCCACTTTTAAAAAAAAATTTTTTTTAAGTCAAATTTTAACAAACAATTTTATATCTTTACAGTATAAAAGTAAATTATGTCAAAATTCGACTCCAGTAATGATATGGTGCAACAAAATACAAAGATAAAAGAAAATTTCAAAATGGGCGTAACTCCGTTCTTTTTCATTTAATTTGTCTAGAATACTTTTAATGCCCTAAGTCGAACAAAAATTTACCAATCCTTGTGAAATTTGGTATGGACATAGATTCTTCGACGATAACTGTTTTCTGTGAAAATCGGTTGAAGCCACGCCCAGTTTTTATACACAGTCGACCGTCTATCCTTCCGATCGGCCCTTAACACGATAACTTGAGCAAAAATCGATATACCTTTACTAAACTTAGTTCACGTATTATCTGAAGTCACTTTGGTATAAAATATGGCCGAAATCCGGCTATGACTACGCCCATTTTTCCGATATCCAAAATTACGAAAAATTAAAAAAATGCCATAATTCTGTACCAAATATGAAAAAAGAGATGAAACATGGTAATTGGATTGGTTTATTGACGCAAAATATAACTTTAGAAAAAAACTATGTAAAATGGGTGTGACACTTACCATATTAAGTAGAAGAAAATGAAAAAGTTTTGCAGGGCGAAATCAAAAGCCCTTGGAATCTTGGCAGGAATACTGTTCGTGGTATGACATATACAAATAAATTAGCGGTACCCGACAGAAGATATTCTGGGTCACCGTGGTCCACATTTTGGTCGATAACTCGATGACGCCTTCACATATACAACTAAGGGCTACTTCCTTTTAAAACCCTCATTAATACTTTTAATTTGATACCCATATCGTACAAACTCATTCTAGAGTCACCCCTGGTCCACCCTTATTCCGATATCTCGAAAAGGCGTCCACCTATAGAACTAAGACCCACTACGTTTTAAATAATCATTAACACCTTTCATTTGACACACATGTCATACAGACATATTCGAGGGTTACCCTAGGTTTATTTTACTAAATGGTGATGATAAGGGAACTTATTTTGTCTCCAAAGCTCTCAGATGAGTACGTAATGTTCGGTTACACCCAAACTTAGCTTTCCTTACTTGTTTTGTTTTATATTTATCTTAAAAATCCGGCTGTTGGGCACGTTCTCTATTCGTGTCCTGCCACAGTTATTAGGGGCGGCAGAGTTGCCAGATCTCGAAACAGCAACTACGCTAGGTCTTAGAAAAGTCCTAGTAATTGCCAAGAGGGCGAACTTCTTCTAAAACATAAGTCCTGGCACCTAATTGGGCTTTTCCGTTTGATCGTCAAACAAATTCTGGTAACACTATGGACACAGTTAGTATATGTGAGGTATTTATTGACCGGCCAGTTTAACCTAACCTTACAGAAAACTCATTTAAATTGGTTGAGTATCAGTCATTTTTATAGAACTATGTTAGCTTGATGGTTTTTCTTCTGCAGAAATGATTGCAGAAAATTATTCTCTTGATAACAAACTCCGTTGATGTTGAATTACCTATAATGTGGTGAATTTTAATGAATAACTGTTAATTCAAGCACAACAAACCTGATTTGTTGATTTCATTAGTTTCATTTCTCTCAGTGTACCTTCGTAGAAATCAATTTTGTGTTTAATGAGCTGCTACTGTTTCACAGACACAAAAGCTTAATGTGACTAGTTTACTTTTGTTACGAAAAAAGATTCTCCAACACCACTCCCATTCCTCTTTTGTTTTAATGAATATATTTTTTTTTCAAGCAGCCAAATTGTACCTTGAGGAAATATTGATAAACGTACGCAAAAATACGCGTAGCTTTAAGATTTAGCCGCTAGCAAAAATAAGTCGAATATATATTTAACTTTTTATTTGAATTAAGGCAACAAAGCATAATAAAGAATAATTACAGCTACCGATAGATGGTGTGCGAATGCTCTTGTTCGAAATAACTGAACCAGCAAAACAAATCGTTAACGATCGGTTAGAAACTGCAATTTGTGTGCGTTTTCGTGCATTGCGAATGTGGAGCTGAAGTGCGTGCGTAACTACGGGCAACGAAATTGTTTTATGAGAAAGTAACAATTATTATTAAAGGAGAACGTTTATAATTTTGATTAACATTAGGCTGTTCTTCATTTCTGCGAAACATACAGCTTGTGTGATCTATCAGTTTTTTAATTTTTAAAACACTCCAAGGGCAAGTTGCGTTATTCGATAAATTAAACTTCTTAAGGTGAGACCAGAATCGACAGAAAGGCGTTAAGAGAAACAAGGGTGTAGTCTCTCTCTACGTTGAGTAGTAAGCGAGTGTCTTGTAAAGCTTAAACCTAGTGGCTTCCGAGAAGTATCCTGCAAAGATGGCCTGGTAAGCAAGAGTTCATTTGTGAACGGTTAGTTAAGATTGAGCTGGCCAATCCGTGAATACCCAATATGGACTGAATTACTCCTTATTAAAACGGCACTGTCTACAACCGCTATCACTAACGAAGCCCAATTTAAAAGTATTTGATGGCAGAAGGCAGAGTCCATCATGAGCGTACAATCCTCCATTTTGGTTGTACATGTTTCTAGAAGATTCTTCCCTTCTCTACACTCTTTTGGGGAATGTTGAAGCTAATAAACGCATGCTTCCAGAACTGTTGTTTAGCAAGGACCATCCAAACATACCTTGGCTATCTGCGAATCGCTTTGCAATACAACTTGTGTGGACTACTGATTTTCTTAAGCCATAAGAGATAACTAGATTGGTTGGTATTACTCCTAAACAACTTCAAAGCTCTTTTCTATGCTACTGTAATGGGGAGAAAGTTTGGCACTAGCGCCACACTGGGTTGCGGAAGCAAACGAGCTTTTGGTAGAGCTCGAAGGCAGTCGACGCCGAGTAATTGCCTACGCAGATAATCAATTAATCATGGTCAAGGGTGATTTACTAAATATTTTGCGCAATACTCTGCAAACCCCTAAGTTAAGCTTTACTAGTTGTTTTCGCAAGTTGATATAAAATCCCCACTTTAACAACAAAAAAATACTTGGCGCAAAATTATCTGCGAGTAGATTAAGGCCGAGCTTCTCTTCCAATTTGAGCCATGCTCCTTTTAATTTTGCATACAAATTAGGAGGGGACCTACATATTTTATGCCGACTCCGAACGGCATCTGCAACGTAGATGCATTTTAACTTAGGAGCTTTTCATGGCAGAAATACACTCGGAGTATTTGCAAAATCACTTCCGAGGGGCGAACCCGATTAATCAATTTTTTTCTAATTTAAAAAAACGTTTTCTTAACTTTTGATGTTACTTAGTGTGGTAGGCGGGGCAAGACTAATGCCGGAAGGCCCAATGTGGAATAGGGCAAGTGTGGCCTCTGTTGTCTTGCACTGCTGCAGAGGAGCTATCAGTAGGAGCTGCAGGTTTTAGACAAGTATTGTAGTTTGGCTTGATGAGATTAAAGCGAAGTCGATTCTGCTTTACTAAGTGCTAGTCTAGCACTTGTCACGGCAACCTTACAAAAATTGTACTGTTAGTACAATGGGCAGCGCTGGCTGGTATTAGCGGAACCCTGCAAGAACCTCTATTCGGTCATTGACAAATACTTGTGGTATAAAGTATTTGGGCTTTCTGACTCCGGGTATTTTTGAATGCTTTCCAACTTACGAAAGACGAACTGACTATTCTGTGCCGGAAAATTCCTCTGTGCAGGAATGTTAGTGGAAAGGTTAGTTAGCTGGTTCACGGAAGGGTCCAAGTAAATAGGGGGAGTTATTAGAGGAGTTTTCTGCCAGGGAATCGATGTAAGCTGTAAGTTGCAGTTACAAGATCCCTGTACCGTTTTTAACTGAAAGCTTCAGGGATGAAAGATTTGTAAATGGAATGCAATCCACTACTACTACTTAGAAGATGTGGACAGCTAAGCGGTATTTGAACATTAATCTCATCTGTGGCCTGAACGAAAATGCTTTGGGAGTTTTTCGTCTCTCGACTGCTACCTTTTATATTAAGATTAAGATTGTACGGCATTGCAATACTCTGGGTAACAGTGACTCGAATTTCTCAGAACGCATGGCAACATTACACCTGGATGTAGAGGGATGTAGTCGACTCCAATGAGAGCCCCTGATGAATATTTTAATGTAATTGAAACACCGCTTTGCTTCTGCTGTATGGAGGACGAGTTAGAATAGTCGCATCGCTTCTTGTTCGACTATCCAGCTTTTGCCGGATTTAGGTGAAAGTGTTTCGGTCTTGGCTCACAGAGTGGTATTTTTCGAAACCTCTATACTGTCCTTCAAGTTCTACGATTGAGCTTACTGAGCGAAATGTTTTATATTTCCGACTAAGTTTTATATTTTCTTTGTTACTAGAAATAATTGTAAATTTGGGAATGTACTAGTGTACCCAGCTGAATTTGTCCTGCCCAAAAATTGGTTTGCTTACATTCAAAAAGTGAGCGTCGTTTCCGTTCTTTCCTCTCTATACCATTCCCGTCTTCTATATCCTCCACTTAGTTTATTCCATTTATCTTTATCACTCCGACTCGCATTCCCACTCCCACTCCAACTCCAACTCACGCTTCCCATCTCACTCGCACTCTCCCTTCCAGTCCCAATCCTACACCAACTCCTACTCCCACTCCCACTTCTAATCTCACTCCCCCTTGTACTCTCATCTTCACTCCCCACTCCGATATGAAACGTCTATAATAACTCTTGGATATATAGCTGGGTGTTATTAGACTGGGTCGATTTATTAGCCGATATCGCGGCATCGATTTTTCGATAGGATTTGGGCTCAGCAAAAAAGTTTCACTACACATACCCAAAAAAATAATTTTCGAGCCTGCGAAAAAAAAATGTCGAAAGGGTAAATTTTTCGACCAAAACACTCCCCGAAACCCAAAAAATATCAAAAAACTGTTATCGCCAAACGTTTTTACAACAGCGGTGGCGCGATATCGGTTAACTTTCATCCATACAAATCGACCCAGGTTAGTGTATATGGATCGGTTCCATCTAAACTAAGGTTTTTTACTTCATTTATTTAGATCAAGCAAAAATGGTATATTGACGACATTTTTTTTTAACATTCAAAATCGGTGATAACAGGGCTTTTCTATAGCTTCAGCTTACTTAAGTTTAATGGAGTTGTTCACCACCTTTCTGTTTGAACATACGGCTTCAGCAAAAGAAACCACACCATACAAAATTTAGTATATTCAAAGATGGATTTATTTTTTTATTTCTACATTTTTTATTTGAGAGTCTTTGAATAAATTATTGATGTTATGTCTCTCTAGTCACTAAAAATTATTCTGTTCCTTAAATTTTTACAAATATTTGCATGCAGTCAACAGTCATGAAAAATGAAAGCAAAGTAGCTGCATAATCATAATTCATATAACTTAATATCAATTCACTTCAATAGCCTAGCCATTTACCTAAAAGATATTCTAGCATTATTTTGCCCAAATATGGCTGATGCGCTATTGTTTACTGCTTACAGTTTGGATAACTTTCAAAAGCTCGCATTTTG
Organism: Eurosta solidaginis; assembly: GCA_029619165.1. NCBI lineage: Eukaryota > Metazoa > Arthropoda > Insecta > Diptera > Tephritidae > Eurosta > Eurosta solidaginis. The sequence continues at coordinate 11,132 of JARSSU010025539.1, forward strand.
CACTGATTTAAATATCATTACTATATATGTACATATGTTGGAAATAGAGCAGCAAATGCTGATCATCATACAATGAAGCTGATATAAATATGACACGAGAATGGTAATAGGAAATGGAAATAATGAAAGTTTCTTTCTAAGCAGTTTCTGAGAGTGCTAACAAAATTTTATATGCAATTTGTTTCAATAGAGGCGCTGAAGATAGCACAATACCGAAACCGTTTTGTGTCCATATTTGAGAAAAAAAAATACAAGGCGCCATATACCTTCGAAGAGATTCAGGCCGTGCATCTCTTCTAATTTGCGGGATGCCTATTTTAATATTTCCTACAATTTGGCGGGGCAGGGCCTACAAGTTTTACGCAGACTCGGAACGACTTCTGCAAAACAGATGAGTTCTTAATGAGAAGCTTTTCATGCCAGAAATAATCTCCGAGTGCTTGTCAAATCACTGTCGAGATGCCACCTCGCTATAGAAACACCTTTCCTTAATTGAAAAAACTTGTTTCTAAATTTTTGACGTTCTTTTGTTCGGTGTAGTAGGCGAAGAATGCTACCATCACACCATGGTGGCCCATATTTGACAAGGGACGACGAAAAGTCGATGTCGTTGGAGAAGGCACAAAAAAATTTGACCGCAGATGATGAGAATGAGAAAAAAATTTGCATCCTGTGAAATGATCACAAAACACGGTAGAGGGATGGGGCGATAGTGGAAGAGGAAGAGGTAGAGCTAGTGTGAGAGGGGAAGAGGGAAAGTAATACGGAGAGGAAGAAGAGAAAGAAGACAAAGGAAATTGGTGAACTATGATAACAAATGATATGGGTTTTATTGCATTCATAGAGGAGCTCTTATTTAGAAAAGTGTTTTAAAAAAATGTTGGAAAATTGTTTTCTTTTGTTTCACGTATAAAGTCCGCGGCCACCGCGATGTGATGGTAGCGTGCTCCGCCTACCACACCGTATGCCCTGGGTTCACACCCCGGGCAAAGCAACATCAAAAATTTAGAATTAAGGTTTTTCAATTAGAAGAAAATTTTTCTAAGCGGGGTCGCTCCTCGGTAGTGTTTGGCAAGCGCTCCGGGTGTATTTCTGCCATGAAAAGCTCTCAGTGAAAACTCATCTACTTGCAGATGCCGTTCGCAGTCGGCATAAAACATGTAGGTACCGTCCGGCCAATTTGTAGGGAAAATCAAGAGGAGCACGACGCAAATTGGAAGAGAAGCTCGGTCTTAGATCTCTTTGGAGGTTATCGCGCCTTACATTTTTTTTTGTGTTCCATACCATTTGTGAATTTTTGAATGAACTTTAAGTTGTGCTTTCCCCAGCGAATAGGCTAGCCAGGTTATCTAGTTCGTAGGGAGGGCGTACTGTTACTGCACAAAGTAAGCTCAAAGTATACAGCGATGTTTGCCTAGGCATCTCTTTCCCGCGACTTCTACTTTACCACTGCAGGTCATTACTGCTTTTCAAATCGTTTTAAGTGGCATATTCTAAAACAGCATTATCAACACAAATAACATGCATAAATTAACAAACTTATAACAATTTTATACAAAACGCATGAAGGCGCTGAATGCTGCTCGGAAACTAGTGCTTTCCGACAGCACTATCAATAATACTTAAAAAAAGATTAAATACTAAAATAAAATTAGGCTCATATACACATCAAGTTTGCATACAAGTCGCAATATACTAAGTGTAAAAACGTTGGCGGGCTATTCTTTTCAAAAAAGTAAACTCAAAAATTCTGTTACTAGCAATTTCGTCCTTGCCGACTGCGCTACAACACCGAAGAAGCCCCCAGCATATGGTTAAATAGTAAGAATTGCATTATATCCCACAAGAGAAAAACTAGAAAAAGTTGGGGCTTGGAAACTTGTTCTTTCCACCCTGCTAGTATACTGATCTCGAGCCACGCTAACAGCAGAACCTAAAAGTTGCCTATAATAACTATAATTACATATAAGGCTGATGATTATGTGAATATGTGTGAACGTACACAGCAGCTAAAAGAGTAGACGCCAGTATGCACGCATGCACAGAGCAACATAAATATTACTCACACATAAACATAGAAGACAACAGTGAATATGAGATGCAGATATATGAGAGAATTTAATAATCAGCTAATCGAGAAAGCTGTTTGCTAAAAATTTTAACCCTGCGTGAAATAAGCAACGCAGTCTGGGTAAGAGCAAACAATTTGATTTTATTATGTTATAAGTGAAGTAGGCGAATATGTACATTGTAAAGTTTCACTACCAGAGTAGTGCAGTTGTATTTATATACAAAACGTTTGAGTGTGTAGTTTAAACTAACATCTGTATATTATATTAGTATTTAAACCGTAAAAACTAAATGATTAGAATAAATGAAAGGCGACCGCCGTGGTGTGGTAGTAGCAAGCTCAGCCTATCATTCCGAAGGTCCTGGGTTCAAGCCCCGGACAAAGTAACATCAAAAATATAGAAACAAGTGTTTTCAATGCGAAACAAGTTTTTCTAAACAGGGTCGCCCCTCAGCAGTAATTTGGCAGGCACTCCGAATATATTACTGCCATGAAAAGTCTCTCAGTGAAAACTCATCTGTCTTGCAGATGCCGTTCGGAATCGGCACAAAACATGTAGGTTCCGCCCTGCCCTTTTGGAGGGAAAGGTTAAAGGAGCATGACACAAATTAGAAAAGAAGCTTGGCCTTAAATCTCTTCGGAGGTTACCGCGCCTTGCATTTTTTGTTTGTTTAAATGAAACAACTTAGGAGCGCACTCTCTGTTTCCCAAATTCATAGATCTTTCAAGTAGGGGTACAACGAATAAAAAGTTCTGTTACTTACTAAAACATCTGTAAATCAACGTGAGGACAAGATCGCGCCTCAGGCGTTGGAGTCACCATTAGGTCCACTAAGGTCGATAACTGTAAGAAAGTTGTACACGAAGCATCAAACTCAGCAAATCATTTTACTCATTTAGGAACTTGGCCGCGGTAATATTGATGGAAATGAAAATATCGTCCTTCTCGAGGCATAATTGGATATCACTGAGGCAATTACGTTGTATAGTTCAGTCACATCAAAAAATAAGAGATACAGGAAAACCAAATAATATGAGAAAACAGAGGTAGAAACAAATTATTAGAAACAGCATCGGTTCCGGGGTAAGAGGTAACGCAAATTCAACTAGCGTGGCTTCTTTATTCATCTGCGATAGTACAAACATTTTCTACTTCTAAGGATAAGCGAAGTTCTTTCTCCTTTAGCTGATTTTCATCTTACTAAATTTTTTGATTTGTATCCATACCATATATTTCTACTGCTGTATTAATAAAATCAGACCATTCACAACGCTGGCCAATGCTGTCAAAGTCGAACGATTTACACTCAGAATTTGCATTTTTGCATTATGCAAAATCATGTACAAAACCATTCATTTGAAATGCAATTTAAGTTGGCAAAAACCGCATACGAATGCCAAGAAAGATGAGCAGATAGACTGCATTAGCGTATTTGTAAAACAGACTAGTCTTATTAAAGCCCCGTCACATAAGCTGTTTTTCCTATAGATGCGTTTTACTCAATCATGCTTAGATGCATTTTGATGGGAGAACAGTAGATTGAGCGACACTGGCGCCATCTGACATGAAAAAGTAGCCAACTTGCAAACTTTTATTGCAATCAAGGCATAAGAAGAATTTGGCATTTGCTTTGGCAAAGCATGCTGGCAATTAACAACTGCAATATAAACAAAATGAATACGACACAAAATATGTTAGCAAGTATTTTTTTTGTATAGGGAGAATGTTTATAACAATGCTTCGTATGTGCTTTTGTATGTGAATGTGCAAGGCGAAATAAACTTCAATAGCCAAATCTGAAGTTCCTTCATATTTATAAACGCAACATATTGGTTGACTGTGGCGATGTTACTGGAATGCATAAGCCAGTGTTATATGAACAATTTCATTGTGCCGCGGCCTTTGATGTCAGAGCACTACAAAGTAAAGCACAGCAAATGGCTAGGCCACAATGGGTATTGCGAATACAATGTAAAGGGAGAAATGTCAGTTTTAGGCCCGGTTTTTCAGTACATAAGCATAAACTTATTCTGCAGTTTTTCAGTTTACTTTAACTGAAGTTTAGCTCGAGCTTAAGCGGCCGATCTGGCAGGGGTTAAACTCTATTTAACCTATCGGTGATTTGCGTTCGTGCGAAATGGCGTCGAATATACCCAACAAGCATTTGGGCTTGAGTACCATTAGATCTCATATTGATAACTAGGCATACTTCTAAAATCTCAAGAGTTGTTTCGAAATAGTGGCTCAACTTGAAAATCTAGCCTACTCAGCAAAAGAGGGAATGTTTTATAAAGCAAAAAATGCTTTTGCTTAAGATGAAAAAATTTAATTAACAACTTGTGGTTCTCTGACTGGACTCAAATGTAAGATTCCATACTACAAAAATTTTACGAAAATGAAATATATATAATTTAAAAATAAATAAATGCGACGCGCTAGAGAGATTTTAGGCCGAGCTTTCCTTCCAATTTGCGTCGGGGTCCTTTTAATTTTTCCTACAAATTGGCCTACAAATCGGCGAGGTCCCGACTTTTTTATGCCGACTCTGAACGGCATCTGCAAGGCAGATGAATTTTCACTGAGAGCTTTTACGGCAGAAATACACTCGGAGTGCTTGCCAAATAATGCCGAGGGTGCGACCTAGCATAGAAAAATTTTCTACTAATTGAAAAACATTGTTTCTAAAATTTTGACGTTGCTTTGTCCGGTACGAGAACGCAGAATCTCGGCCTATATAATTTACTATACCTTTCATGAACATGAAATGTTATATTAACTTTGGTCCGATGTTGTAACGTTGAGAAATATAGAAGATAGACTCATCACGATGAACAGATGAGTTGATATAGCCACTCCGTCTGTCCGCCGTTGCTGTTTGAACGCAAACTAGTCCCTCAAATTTTGAGATATCTCAATGAAATTTGGCACAAGGATGTATTTTTGTATTATATTAGACATTTGTTGGATCCGGTAGGATCGGACCACTATAAGATATAACTCCCATACAACCGATCGTTTCAGATAAGACGATTTTGGTCCTTCCTGCCGCAATTTAGAAAGTATACACGTTAAACTTGGTGATATTTATTCTAATATATCATAGAAGATTTCATGAAAAAATCATTTCGATCGGAGCTATATATAGTATATATCCCATAAACCGATCGTTCGATAAGAAAACAGTCAGTCCTTACTTGTTTTTGATTAATTATGCTTCATTACTGCTATACAACCAAGTGTTTATTTCTCACAATAAACAACTGTTGGTTGTGGTAGTACCACATTGGAGATTTTTTCCAACTCCACCTCAACTCGATATCCAATGTAGATATCAATTGCAGAATTTTTTTGAATATTCATTTGAGAACTGTACGTTTCTTAAGATCTATCGAAAAGAGGATATTAATTGGAAAATATTAATGACGTTGGAGATCAACTCGAAAACTTAAAATTTTACAAAATTGTTTCAAAGGTTGGATAGTGATTGGAGAAATTAGAGTTGGATCAACTCGAGAACTATTGCTTTAAGAATAATTATATAATGATGTTGGATATCACTTCCGGAAATATTTGGCTGGAGAATATTTTTTCCATATTTGTTAGGTAAACAAAATCCAGCTGTTGCCGTATCTACAAATTATCTAGATAATAAAAAACATTGTTGCCGCACAAAAAAAGCATACCCCAAAGGCGACCTTAAACTGTGACTGAAAAACTGCTCAGTAGTTCAATTTGAGTTTAAATTTGACTACAGTTTTAGCAAACTTAGTTTAAGCTTAGCTTAACCAACTACTGAAAATCCCGGCTTTAGTCATACAATATGACAAAGTTGCATTTGAGTTACACGAAAGACATATACAAGCAAAATAAAAACAGGTAAGGAAGGCTAAGTTCGGGTGTAACCGAACATTACATACTCAGTGAGAGCTTTGAGACAAAATAAGAGAAAATCACCATGTAGGAAAATGAACCTAGGGTAACCCTGGAATGTGTTTGTATGACATTGGTATCGAATGGAAGGTAATAAAGAGTATTTTAAAAGAGAGTGGGCCATAGTTCCATAGGTGGACGCCTTTTCGAGAAATCGCCATAAAGGTGGACCAGGGTTGACTATATAATGTGTTTGTACGATATGGGTATCAAATTAAATGTATTAATGAGGGTTTTAAAAGGGAGTGAACCTTAGTTGTATATGTGAAGGCGTTTTCGAGATATCGGACAGGGGTGACCCAGAACATCATCTATCGGGTACCGCTAATTTATTTATATATGTAATACCACGAACAGTATTCCTGTCATGATTCCAAAGACTTTGGATTTCGCCCTGCAGAACTTTTTCATTTTCTTCTACTTAATATGGTAGATGTCACACCCATTTTACAAAGTTTTTTCTAAAGTATATTTTGCGTGAAAAAACCAATCTAGTCACCATGTTTCATCCCTTTTTTCGTATTGGTATAAAATTATGGAATTTTTCTCATTTTTCGAAATTTTCGATATCGAAAAAGTGGGCGTGGTCATAGTCGGATTTCGCCCATCTTTAATGCCAAGATAAAGTGAGTTCAGATAAGTACGTGAACTAAGTTTAGTAAAGATATATCGATCTTTTGGTCAAGTTATCGTGTTAACGGCCGAGCGGAAGGACAGACGGTCGACTGTGTATAAAAACTGGGCGTGGCTTCAACCAATTTCGCCCATTTTCACAGAAAACAGTTATCGTCAGAGAATCTATGTCCCTACCAAATTTCACAAGGATTGGTAAATTTTTGTTCGACTATGGCATTAAAAGTATTCTAGACAAATTAAATGAAAAAGGGCGCAGCCACGCCCATTTTGAAATTTTCTTTTAATTTTGCATTTTGTTGCACCATATCATTACTGGAGTTGAATGTTGACACAATTTACTTATATACTGTAAAGATATTGAATTTTTTGTTAAAATTGACTATAAAAAATCATTTTTAAAGTGGTCGTGGTCGTTCTCCGATTTTGCTAGTTTTTATTAGACATACATATAGTAATAGGAGTAACGTTCCTGCCAAATTTCATCAAGATATCTTCAAGGACTGCCAATTACAGCTTGCAAAACTTTTAAATTACTTCTTTTAAAAGTGGGCGGTGCCACGCCCATTGTCCAAAATTTTACTAATTTTCTATTCTGCGTCATAAGTTCAACTCACCTACCAAGTTTCATCGCTTTATCCGTCTTTGGTAATGAATTATCGCACTTTTTCGGTTTTTCGAAATTTTCGATATCGAAAAAGTGGGCGTGGTTATAGTCCGATATCGTTCATTTTAAATAGCGATCTGAGATGAGTGCCCAGGAACCTACATACCAAATTTCATCAAGATACCTCAAAATTTACTCAAGTTATCGTGTTAACGGACAGGCGGACGGACGGACATGCCTCAATAAAATTTTTTTTCGATACTGATGATTTTGATATATGGAAGTCTATACCTATCTCGATTCCTTTATACATGTACAACCAACCGTTATCCAATCAAAGTAATATACTCTGTGAGCTCTGCTCAGCTGAGTATAAAATGGTAAAAGGAAGTGTCATATAAACTCAGAGGTACTGTGCAGCTAAAGGGATATTTAAAAAAATTTAATTTAAATACATATATTAATTAAATAAAGCAAAATTAGCTCGTCTCCATTACTTGCCACAAATGCGCAAACAATAAACTGATTGAGTTAAGAATGTCGACACGTTGTGGTGTTGGCAACACCATTACCCGATTGTGGTATAAAGTTCCATATATAGTTACATATATACATAGCTGCTAATACAGTCTATGCAACAGGTGGGGAAAGAGAGGGGAAAACAAGGAGAACGGGGGGGGAAGGGCGGGGAGGGAAAGGGGCGGATTGTAAGGGGGATGTGGCGGGTAAGGCGAAATAGGGAAGAGAGGGGGGGGGGGAAAAGAGGGGAAGAGGAGAGGGAAGAAAAGGGAAGGAGAAGGTAGGGGGGAAAAAATTGGGGTGAGGAAGAAGGGGGGGAGAAGGAAGGGAAGGGGGGAGAATGGTAAGTTGGGTAGGGGAGTGAGGGGGAGAAGAAAAGAAGGGGGATCGCAGGAAGGGAGGTAAGAGCGGGGAAAGATCGAGAGAGGGAGGGAGGAGGGGGAGAGTAAGGAGGCGGGAGGCGGAAGGAGCGAAGCATAAAAGGGGGAAGAAGAGCTAAGATATGCACTGCACAGGCCAGAAAGAGGCCGGCAGGGGGGTCTAGACTAAGGTGCCAGACTAAATCTCTAAAGGCAGGAAAGAAAGTCCTAGAGAAAGTCTAAAGAAAACCTAAAAAGCGGAGAGGGGGCGAGGAAAGGACAACTCCTCCGCACCTAGAGTCTCCAGGAAAAGCTCGGCGGACGACCTATCCCTTAAAGGGCTACTGGGCGTAAAAAAAAAAGAAAATAAAGGAAGAAGGGAAAGGGAAAGAAAAGAGTAAATCATCTCTATCATAATAGGAAAAGACTAAAAAAAAAAATAAAACAAAAAAATCCGAGCAATAAGATATGAATAATGTGGGGGAAATGGGGGGGGGGGGGGGGGGTTCGGGGGAGAAGGAAAAGGGGGGAAAAGACAAAGTAAAAAAAGAAGTCACGTAAGAGCGGGGTGGTGAGAAGGGGAAAAGAGATGAATCACCTGAAAGGAGATTGGTGGGGGCTGATGAGGATACAGAAAAATAAAAGACGAAAATGAGGGGATATGGGAATCAAAGAAGAGGTGGAATTAACAAAGTGAAAGATAAAAAAAAGGGGGGGGGGGAGGTGGTCGGGGGGTAGATCGACAAGCAAGCACACACAAGCAGAAAAATTAATGCGAGGAGGAAAAGGAAAGAAAAGAAATAAGAAGCTGAAAGAAAAAAAAAGAGGGAGAAGGATAGAAAAAGAAGGAACAAAGTATAAAGAGTAACATGATAAAAATTGGTAATAAATAAAAAAAAGGAAGAAACAGCGGGGGAAAAAAAATGAGGGGGGAAGAGAAGAAAAATTGCATGGGCATGAAAGGCGCTCGCGCCGCGGCGGGGAAAAAAAAAAAAAAGGGGAGGGGGGGGGAAAAAAAGAAAAAAAAAAAAAAGAGAGAGAAAAAAGGGGGGAGGGGGGGGAAAAAAAAGAAAAGAGGAAAGGAAGCATTAACGATTTTATCTAGTATAGGGTGGGGGGGCACGGGTTCACTTTGAAAAAACAGTCCCATTACCCTCCAAGTTAAAAGGAAAGAAAGTGTGGGGAAGGGGGGAAAGAGAGAGGAAGGAGGGGGTAAAGGAGGGAGAAGAGAGGGGGGAATGGTCGAAAGACGGACAACAGGGAGGAGAGAAGAAATAAATTAGGGGCAAAAATAACAAAGAAAAAGAAAAAGGCGCGTCAAAACAAAGGAAAGGGATCGGCGGGCCGAGGGTGTAACCGCTTGAAGTGAAAATGGGGACACATGGTGAGTCGGGTGTAAAAAGTTTGGGGACTTCTTCAACTTGATAGGTATAAAGGTCGAAGATAACGACAGACGGGGGGAAAAGGGTAGGGATACGAGGACGAATAAACGAAATTAAAATTTTTAGATTTTTAATATTATTTATATTCTATGAAAAAAATTTAAAGTTAATGGTAAAAGAAAAAACGAGATATTTTTTTAATGCACTTTTTTTGCTTGTATCGTAAAGAAATATTACAAACCTAAAACAAAAAGCAGCTTACTATGATATCGTTGCGTAAGCATTGTGTTTAATGAGTTTGTGGTTATTTGTAACTAGATATGCCATGAATTAGGTGTTATTCAAGGAAGATTATGCGCTATAACCTAACAATGATTTCGTCATGGAAAATAATTTATAAATTATAAGAAATCTACTTACTGAAAGTTGTTCAAGTACAATATATATCTATAGATGCTTACACCATTATGTTTGTTTTAACAGATTTCTTTAAGACTTACCTAGAAAGATAAAGAAAACATTTTCATTCATAAAAACAGTTAAATTAAAAAAAAATATAAAAAACACAGGTTAAAGTAGTTAATCATGTATGCGTACATTGCTATTTAAATTATTATGTGGCATTATAACAATATACAATTTATTTCAATTTAACAGTAAGAAAGTATAAGTTCGGGTGAAACCGAACATTACATACCCAGAGTATCGATATGGCATCAATAACAACCGATCATCCATACCATATTTTATCGATAAAAAATGTGTTTCACTTCAATAACAAATCGATAACTCTTAGGAAGCTGATATTGTGCGCGTGCAAATTTTCGTTGTCATAAAGTCGCCCATTAAGAACAAATTAGGAAGAGCATGATCCCATAACTTAGATTTAGCCTCGGGTACATAGAAAAATAATAAGCTTTATCGCTACTCTTGGCTGTCTTAGAAAAAAGCGATTCCGTTGTTTAATTGAATCATAAATTATCTCCCACATTGCTAGTTTTATATTGAGTTCGTGACCCTTCACATAAAAAACAAATTACAAGTGAGCTGTTAAAATTTCGCACTACACTGTATGTAGATAACATACACAACACACAACATACACATATATTTGTTGGCCTTAATGCGCGCACTCATATTTCACTGGTTGGCGCTGTTAGCTGATGCTTGTCAAAGCACAAAAGTGCAAAATGAAGAAATACTTGTGTGAAAATAATTTACAACAACAAAAGGGGTAACCTATGAAAAAAAAACCGAAAAGTATGTTGAGGTGAAAAAATGCATCTAAATCACTTAGCTGCCACTGAAACAAACAAAAAGCAAAGTAGCTTGACGAGAAGTTCGACAAGAAACAGCAAAGTGTGCGATCAGTTACGAGATCGAGTAACATGAGCTGAGCATGCGTAACAATATGAATCAAGAGAAAGAATTGAAAAAAAAAGCTGCAAAAAGTTGAAAAAAAAAGTAAATAATGAAGTTCTAACAAAACGGCTTCATTCTGCAGGATGTGGCCATTGCGCACCCATTATGCTTGACTGCATTCAAAAGCGCATGCATAACAATTGCCGACCAAGCTTTCGTTTATTGTGCTTCGTTCACCATCTCCTCATTGTTATTTTCCACCTTGTGGCATGTCGTTTTTGTGTGTAAACAAAAGCAAGTTTCAATTTCAAGTCAACTCACAGCGCCGAGTGGTAAGCAAACATGCACTTTACGTACACGCACACGCATATGAATTCTCCTATATAAATTCAATTTACGCAATTGCATTCGCGCTTGCGCAGTTCGCAGTATAGAGAATGCGTGCTTTATGTGCATCTGATACGTTTTTGACGCTTGTGTGGGCCCTATCCATTGGGCGGCTGTCGGATTCTATGCCTACTGAGAGCAACCACTTGTCTTGTATGCCTGTCCATTTGTTTTGTTGCTTGCTCCAATGACCATTGCTTCCTTATTTTCTTTGATGTTTTTTAAGCTTTTGTTATACCCAGAAGTGATTTCTTACGCATAGAAGCAAAGCCTAATCATTTTATTTGGGTTTTTATGGCACCCCGCTAATATGTACCTCTGCTATTTCTGCGGCATGTGGTAGGCGCTGATCGAAAAAACCGCATTCGATCATTAGTATACGCCAGAATTTGTACGCAAACAGTTTCTCAGTAGATCAGCCGGCATAGATGTCCCCCTCTTGCGAGTCGTTCATCCGGCTTATATTTGTATGTCTACGCCGGTTATTTTATATGACGAAATTGAAACACCTTAAAGTCAACTAACCTCAGCAGTCAATGTGTGCTCTCGCTGGTGCCTTGATTTCGTCAGAATATAGATGGCGTGGTTGGGAAAGTTGTAATGTATTTGTGGAGTGCATATTTGTGAAAGAATTGTGAATATGGACGGTGGAAAGAGTTCCCCTGTCGCCACAAATTGAATACAAAGTCTAGCTCCCATTAACGCTCATTCGACATTGAGCCTATGGTTACACACATACACCTGACAGCTGGGCTGACGCACACTCATCATCAAGGGAAATACACTTCAAGTTTGTTGTGTAAACTGGGGTTTTAGTACTGGGTAGGTATAAGTGTAACAGGGGCTGTAAAAAACCATTAACGAAGCCATATCCTTCCGGTAAGCTCTTTCTGTAAGTATATCCATAATCGCATCTACACATGTAAGTGCAACCGTAATCGTACATAAAAACCGTAAGTTTAACCGTAACGATAATTTTAAGTGTAGCCCTGAATGTAACCGCAACCGTTACCTTAATCGTTAACGTAGCGAAGACCGTAACTGAAACCGAAAAGCTTGCTGCATCGGACATAGTAACCGCCAGCGATAACATTTACTACAAAAGTTATCGTGATTATAACTGTGATGAGGGAAAATTGTTAAATATTTCGTTTTCGACTTTGTTTCCACGCATTCGGTTGTTTTTTATTTACTTCTTCTCTTCACTATCGTTACTGTTATTGTTGTTCTTCTAATCGCAACAAAACTTCCGGGAGTTTTTTGGACAGGGATGCCTGCGCGGTTATATTCTAAGCCCTTTAACCCGCTCATCACCATCGCCACCAAATTTTCCCGATCGTTTTCTTTTACCTCGTCACTTAAAACTTTTATTTTCGTTCCTTTTTTCTTTTCTTCTTCCACTTCCACTTCTTTCCACTTTAACTTTTTCCTTTTTTATTTTTACCTTTATATTATGTCGCTTTCATGTTTGTTCCCTCATTTCCATATGAATTTTGACCCCCAGAAAAGTCTTTTTCGGTAACTTCCTGTTGAGTTAGACACTTGATTCTTAGAACATAATTGAGCTCTGAGAGGCATTACAATGCAAGTGAAAAAAAATCCGCTAGGTGTCGCACGGATCGAGATATACAGAAAATTAATTTTAAAATGGAAATTTTGCGATCGACTTTTAACTAACTTCTCGGTGATCCAGAGACTTGAAACTTAGCACATAGTTTGCGAGTAGATAGCACTGCAACTCGTGGAAATAAAATGCCGCCGGGTGGCAGACGAATCGAGATAAACAAAAATCTCTGAAAAAACGTAGGGAATCTTGCAATCGATTTTTGAATTACTTTCCGGTGAGCTGGAGATATGAAACTTGAGCCGTAAGTCAGAACCCGGTGACAATGCAATATTTTATCCAAAAAATTCCGCTAGGTGGCGCATGGATCGAGATATTAGGAAAATTTATTTTAATTTGGGAATTTTTCAATCCATTTTTAACTAACTTCCCGGTTACCTAGAGACTTGTAGCTTAGCACATAGCTCGAGACCCGGTGACAATACAATTTATAGCAAACAAAGTTCCGCTAAGTGGCGTGTTAATTGAGATAACTCCAAATCCTTGAAAAACGAGGGGAATCTTGCGATCGATTTGTGAGTAACTTGCCGGTGAGCTAGAGCCTTGAAATTTGGGCCGTGGGTCAGAACCCTGTGACAATGCAACATTTGATAAAAAAAAGTCGCTAGGAGGCACGCGGCTCGAGATAGTAAGAAAACAAATTTTAATTTGGGAATCTTTGAATCCATTTTTAACTAACTTCTCGGTTACCTAGAGACTTGAAACTTAGCACTTAGTTATTGGCCTGGTGACAATACAACTTATAGAAAACAAGGTTCCGCTAGGTGGCGCGATAGTCAAGATATCTGCAAATCCTTTAAAAACGGGGGGAATCTTGCAATCGATTTTCGAGTAACTTCCCGATGAGCTAGAGACATGAAACTTGGGCCGTAAGTCAGAACCCGGTGACATTGCAATATTTTATCAAAAATTTGTAACGCACAAGTCGAACTATTCTAAGTATTTTCACTTAGGAATTACTTAAATCACTAATCAAAGTTACAATTGCCTTTTTGTAGGCAGTACTAAAAAATTTAAAATAAAAAGATGATAAAATAAATATTAAGGACTACCTTTATATAAATAGACAAAAAAATAGGAGGCAATTTTTCCTTTAATACAGACAATCTTAGCAGACAGTCTTAGTCTTGTTGAATTTTGACTAAACAACTTTAACAATAGCTCCCGTCAAGAATTTTGGGATTTAAAATTATAAAGGAAGAGCGCGTGTTTAAATTTTAAATAATCATTTAGTTAATCCCAAGTACATACATGGTTTGCCTTAAATTGAAAGATTGCGATCTACCTTTATAGTTTTAAATCCCAAAATTCTAACAAGAGCAATTGTTATAGTTTTTTAGTCAAAATTCAACAAGACTAGGTCTGTATTAAAGAAAAATTTGCCTTCTATTTTTTGGTCCATTTATATAAAGGTAGTACTTAAATTTTTTTTATCATATTTTTTATTATTATACTCAGCTGAGCAGAGCTCACAAAGTATATTAATTTTGTTCGCATAGCAGTACCCCGTAACGGCATAAACTAATCGATAATATAGACTTCTGTATATCAAAATGATCCGGGCGAAAATAGAAATTCATTTAGCCATGTCCGTTCCTCCGTCCGTCTGCCCGTAAACACGATAACTTGAGTAAATTTGAGGTATCTTAATGAAATTTTATTATGTAAGTGTCTGGGCACTCATCTCAGATCGCTATTTAAAATAAACGAAATCGGACTATAACCATGCCCACTTTTTCGATATCGAAAATTTCGAAAAACCGAAAAAGTGCGATAGTTCATTACCAAAGACGGTTAAAGCTATGAAACTTGTTAGGTGGATTGACCTTATGACGCAGAATAGAAATTGGTAAAATTTTGGACAATGCGAGTGGCACCGCCCACTTTTAAAGGTAATTTAAAAGTTCTGCTAGCTGTAATTTGGCAGCTGTAATGTTCGCTTACACCCGAACTTAGCCTTCCTTACTTGTTTTTATTTTAATTTTATTTTCGTTTTCCTTTTACGTGTTCAAGCCATTTCATTTCTTCTTACTCTACTCCTTCATTTGCATTTTCATTTGGTTTTCAATTTTCAGTTTACTGTTCCTTATTCTTTTCTTTTTTTCCTTACTCCTTTCGCTTTCATTCTATTCGCTATCTTTTATCTGGCCCTTCCCTATATTTTCTGAGGGTTTGAGTTTCATTTTCCTTTTCCCCTCGGTTGCCATTTCCAATTTTCATTCCATTACACTTCTCTTCCTTTTCTTTTCGTTGCTCCTTTTCCTTTTGTTCCTATTCGCTTTCTTTTTCTGGTTCCTTCCCCCTATTTCCTCAACTTTTAAGTTACATTTATTTTTCCTTAAACTACCCTTTTCGTTTTCATTCAGACTTTCCGATTCTGTTGCCTACTCCTTGACTCTTGCTCATGTATTTTAGGCGCTGATTTCCCCATAAAATAAGCTAAGCTCTTAACACATCCTGCGTTCTCTAAACGAATTTTCTTGGAATTTCTTTGTTAGGTAATCTTATTCTTATTTTAGTTCGCTACAAAGTGAAAGATAGTTGAAAGCAAACTTGTGAAATAATATTTTTTTTTCACTCCCTGCTAAGTGACGTTCAAACCCTCCCCTTTCTTACGAGGACATATGCTCTTGGGCTCTTCTGGTTGCATATTGCTGCCTTTAGGGTATATATTTTTGAGTTCCATCTGAGCCTCGACCTCTCCAAGCACTTTTTGTTGTTTACTTTCCGCAACACTATTTTGCGGTTTCAATTTTGCAATTGAAACCCAATGCTCCCCAGCGTACCAAGCACGGCGCTGACGTTCATATCCAACTCAAACAGTGTACGTTGACTTTTGCTACCTTTCGGTGTCGCCTTTGCCCGCCTCAATATCCAAACCTACATAAATACATACATATTTATGTATGCAAGTCTTTGCGGTCGCTTTTTCGCACTGAAAGGTAATCAATCATTATTTTGTTGCTTTGCAATACTTTTTACGTGTGTGTTTGTTATACTCAGCGTGCTTTGCACACAGAGTATATGAACTTTGATTGGATAACGGTTCGTTGTACAGGTATAAAGGAATCGTGTTAGATATAAACATCCATATATCAAAATTCACAATATCAAAAATTTGATTGAGCCATGTCCATCCGTTCATCCGTCTGTCCGTTAACACGATAACTTGAGTAAATATTGATAGATATCTTCACCAAATTTGGTGCACGAGCTTATCTGGACCCCAAATAGATTGGTATTGAAAATGAGCGTAATCGGATGATAACCACGCCCACTTTTTATATGTATAACATTTTGGAAACACAAAAAACCTGATTATTTAGTAAATAATATACCTAGAATGTTGAAATTTGACGTGTCGACTGATACTGAGATTCTTGATAAATATAAAATTTTTTTAAATGGGCGTGGCACCGCCCACATGTCATAAAATCAATTTTACAAATATTATTAATATTAAATAAAAAATCGTTAAACCTATCGTAACAAAATTCAGCAGAGAGGTTGCCTTTGCAACAAGGAATGCTTTGAAGAAAAATTAACGAAATCGGTTAAGGACCACGCCAACTTTTACATAAAAGATTTCTAAAAGGGTCGCGGACGAATCAAATAAGCTATATCTTCGCAAAAAATAGCTTTACATCAAGGTATTTTATTTCCCAAGTGGATTTATAACAATAAATTGGAAAAACTTCAAATTTGAAAAAATTGGAGTGGCACCGCCCCTTTTATGACTAAGCAATTTTCTATGTTTCGGGAGCCATAACTCGAAGCCAAATTCATGGATCGTAATAAAATTGGGTACACAGATTTTCCTTATATTAGTAGAAAATATTTCGAGTAAAAATGGATGATATCGGATAAAGACCACGGCAACTTAGATATAAAACAAGTTTAAAAGGGTCGTGGACTAGAATAATAAGCTATGACTTACCAAAAAAATTGTTTTGAATCAATGATATTTCACTTATCAAGTTTTACTGTAAGAGGAAATGGGGAGAATTTTTTCTTTTATACGGGCGGTGCCACGTGTTATGTAGAAAAGTAATTTATCTGAAATGGAATGTGCGATTTAAGCTCACGCTGAGTATATAATGTTCGGTTACACCCGAATTTAGATACCTTTACTTGTTTTTTATTTTGTTTTGCCTAAA
The DNA here is from genome assembly GCA_029619165.1 of Eurosta solidaginis. Lineage (NCBI taxonomy): Eukaryota > Metazoa > Arthropoda > Insecta > Diptera > Tephritidae > Eurosta > Eurosta solidaginis. Next base: position 28,164 of record JARSSU010025539.1, read on the forward strand.
AATTGTTTCTTCATTAATTTTTGTTACTCTTTTTTCACTTTGCGGTTTCTGTTGTTGTTTTTTTTTGTTCACATTATTCTACATATTATGGTATGCACCTTGTTTCTTCTAAAGTTTTGAACTCGTTTTTTACATTTTATGCGGCTTTCGTCACCCCACTTCTCATCTTCATTTGGTTAATTTTGCAAATGTGGTCACCATTCAAGCATCCGACGTCGATCATCATTCACTTGCTCTACGAGTTTCCAGGCTTATTGATTGTTCGTCTTTAGATTGGTTTTTTTTACTGATTACTTCAACTTACATACGTCTTTCTTTAGATATACATATGTATATGCAAGTGTGCAGGTGTTTAGGTGATCTGCATTGTGTTGAATAATTCAAATTGACATCGCGTCGCGTGAAATTGCTTTTGACAAATAAGTGAGATATTTTTGAAATTCATGAGATTCTCTTTGGTTAGTACAAGATTTTTTGTGGTTATGGTAAAGAGCTAATTGTGATCTTGAAATGTAAAAAAGACAAAAATATTATATTGCAGAAGTAGGTCCACCCATCATAAATTAAGTTGTTGACGTGTGCGAGTTAATTAATGGCATTTAAGAAGAAAACCGCCATCTGTTGAGAAAATTTCTCGTGCATCGTTAACATTTGACATTTGAGTTAAGTTACTAATGTGGAAATGTCTGTGGTCAGCACGTGAATACCAAGTAGATATGAGAACAAAGTGTGTAATTCAAATCCTCTGCGGAGAATGATACCCACAATGTGTTGGAAGAATTATTCTGCTGATAACCTCATTTACTTATTAAGAAACTATGATTTCAGCGTATTAAAAAATATGCATCTCAATGACTCGGTTGAATATATAAATACCTGCTTATCACACTGCATGGGTTTATTAACATCAGAACAAGACAAGATCATGAACTGACCGAAATTAACAAATTAAAAATCCAATTGCACTCACAAGCCAGAAGATCTGGTGAATTTTCGGAATATAATACGGTTGCGAAGTATTATAAGAAACTAATCAAAATTAAAAAGATTAAGTATATGAAGAAAAATATCGCCTTAAATTCTTCTGATAGGAAATTAATGTGAAAACACCTCAAGCAAGCAGTAAACTTAACTGAGGTGCGTGACAATATCCTGACAGTGATTGTAAATGGTATAAGATATGAAACACCCGAGGATATAGCTCAAGCATTGAATTCCTTCTTTGTTGATAGTATTGGTGACATAAATCGAGAAATCGAAACTTTGGATAGTGGCGACAGTGTGCAATACACGGTTAGCACATGTCTGAAATTCCAAGAAGTTACGGTTGATGATGTCATATTGGTAGCTAAAAGGTTAAAAAATAAAATCGGAGGAAAAAATTTACTATCAGAAGGAGTAATTAAGGATTCGGTGTCATACATGGACATTTCTATGCGGATATCATAAATAAATCATTAGTAGAGGGAACAGTGCCCGACGCATGGAAAATATCAACAATAGTGCCAATAAAGAAGGTAAAAAATTCATTAAAGGCAGAAGATCTGAGACCGATCAACACGTTGCCTAATATCGAAAAATTTTAGAAACAGTAGTAAAAGATCAGCCCATAAGTTACTTGGAATAAATAAAATACTAATTAAAGAACAATCCGGTTTCAGAGAAGGCCACTCTTGTGAAACGGCTTTAAATTATGTAATATCGAGTTGGAAAGAAGAACTAAATCAAAAGAAAAGTATACTTGCGGTTTTTATCGACTTAAAGAGAGCATTTGAAACTATAGACAGAAATATAATGTTTAAAAAATTAGAAAAAATTGGAATTAGGGGCAACGAGCTGCAGTGGTTTCAGAGCTTTTTAGGTAACCGAAGACAAAAACAGCCATTGAGTCGGTTGTCTCGGAAGAGGTATTGACAGGAATTGGATTGCCACAAGGATCGGTTTTGGCACCGGTCCTATTTAACATATATATAAATGATATATCTTCGGCGCTAAAACATAGTAAAATAAGGCTGTTTGCGGATGACGCACTGCTCGAAGTAAGTGAACTTGATATCATGTTAGCTAGGAGCAAAATGCAGGAAGACTTGAACACCCTATACAGGTGGCTTTGTAACAATAAGCTTAAACTTAATGTTAATAAAACCCATTTTATGGTCATATCTAGAGCGATGAAAAAGGAATCTTGTAATATCGAGCTAAAAATAATGAACTCAAACATTAACGAAGTTAAAACTTTCAAGTACTTAGGGGTTCAGATTGGTAACAAATTAAAATTTAATGATCATATTGATTATATAGTTGCCAAAATAGGCAAGAAAATTGGTTTTTGGAAAAGGTCATGCAAATTTATCAGTAGAAGATACAAACTGAAAGTGTATAAATCCATCAAAGAGCCGCATTTCATATATTGTCCCACAATATTCTTTATGGCCAATGTAACTCAGGTAGACAAGCTACAAGTTATGTAAAATAAAGCTATGAGATTTATATTAAACATGAGGTATGTTACTCCCATCAATAACATGATAGAAGCACTAAACTGGTTGAGTATAAAACAGCTCATATTCTACCACAGTATAAAATTTGTATTTAATATTACGCACGGTAAATTACCAACATACCTCAGCGAAAAGCTTAGATATGTAAATGATGCACATTCATACGTAATCAGAGAAAACAATAATTTTAGATTACCTCTTTTCAAAACAGAAGTGAAGAAGCAAAATATATTTTATAAGGGCCTGAAATATATCAATGAACTTCCTAATCACATAAAAAGTAGTAATAACTTCAATACATTTAAAAAAAAGTTTATTGGAGCATTGTAAAACCCTTCCAATAAGATAAAGTTTTTTTTAATTTTATTTTTTACATGACATACCGATACTGGAGCGCGAAAAGGGAATGGTAATACTGGTAGCAGCAAAATACAATGCAACCGGCCCTAAGGAAAAGAAAATCAGTCGCCACCTGTAACTCCAGACAGCTCCAACAACAAATTTCGCTGGAATTCGGTATTTTCAGCCTATATTTACTGTTGCTGATCGGAATCACTCGCATTCCGACAGCATTAATATAACAATAAAATTATATGATGTGTAACCAAAATAAGGTCAAACAAAAGTTGGAGCAGGGGGGATTGGAAACACGTCCTTTCAACCTCCCAATATATTTTAAGCTGTGCTGATCGGAATCTTCATGCGTTCCGACAGCGTCTTTACTAAACAAAGTTGAGGGGTGATTGGGTACACTTCAATTTCCAACATCCAAAGACATGTTTAGCTGTGTTGATCGGAGACCAATACATTCCGCCAGCTTATAATAAAAATATATTTGAAAAATATAAGTTCCAAATTTTGTTGCCTTAAGCTGGGAGCCCTGGAGGATTGGAAACGCGTCCTTTCCAGCCTTCCTTAAATGACAGGCTCCCAGAATCATCCGTTTGTCACGCCAGTAAATATGCTGATCGGAATCACATGGAATTCCAACAGCATATTCAATAGAAATAATGATATAATAATGAATTGTACTTAGTACTTTAAGTTTTAGGCCTAAACAGCCGTAATCTAATATCTAATATATATTATAAATGGGAAAGTTTGGATGTTAAGATGTTT
>JARSSU010025540.1:0-11454 GCA_029619165.1 Eurosta solidaginis
TTAGAACAATTAGGGCTGTGATATAAACTGTAAGATTTAATAATTTAGGTGTAAAGTTTTAATGTTAAAAATATATAATTATGTACAATATAGAATTTTTTTGTCGCAGACGAAAAAGCCTAATTATCGTTTAAGCTTACAATGAACTTATAAAGTGTTATATTTCTTTAGAGTCAATTTATTGTTTACTTTTTAGTTAGTTTTATTAACCAAAATAATAAAAGCTTATTTTTAAAAAAGTTTTTTTTTCTTTAATTTTTTTCAAATATAGTTCACATACTTTCGCCAGTATTGAAACAAAAAATATAAGAGAAAATAAAAGAAAAATACATAGAAAATAAAGTAGCGTCATACAGGAGTTTGATTTGTTTGCAATTACAGCACCATTATATTTGCAGGAGGCTTTCACAGCTACAAAAATTAAAGCGGATTTACACAGACGCTTTGGTTGTGTTGCATTCATTAATTCATCTGTCGGGCGAAGTATCGAAAAATTTTTCATAAATGCTTTGGTTGCGTGCCTACGCTAAACTATATTTCAAAAAACTTACGAAATACAAGAAAAATACAACCTTTCATTAAAAACAAACGAGCCAGTTTGTTTTTCGATAGGTTTTTTTGATATTCGGCCGTTTTTTCTTTATTTTTTTCAGACAAATGAAAGTTTTTTTAGTTTGAAAATTTGGTGCATAAAAACACAATTAGAATCAAGTTTCTTGTGAAAAAAGTGAACCATTAGAGAAATAAATAATTTGCGCGTGTTATTTGCATTGTTTTATTGTTAAAAATGTCAATGTAAAAATAAAATGTAAAACATAAACAAAAACATGACAAACTCGCTAATTATGGGGGAATAGTGGCCTCGCTTTTTCATGATAGAAATTTTTTTTGTGTTTTGAAGTTCCGATAAAGTTTCGTTAGTTTTTTTAGCTTGAAATCCAAGCAAAAATAAAGTAGGGTCATATATGCTTTTGAAGTGACCAAAGCGTTTTATATAATTTTGCCCTTATGCATTTGTGTAAACAGCCTTAGAAGTGAAATTTTTCCATGTTACACGTGTGGCGCTTTATATTTTGACTCTAATTTAAATAAATTTTGCTTTACGTATGTTTCCGCATTGTTGCAGGCTACAAATCTAGTATTCTTATTTCCGCGGAAATATATGCAACTATTACATCTGTAAATAATACAAAGTTTTATTTAACTATTAAATGCAACTCAGCTTGAAGTACTCTTACGTACCAAAAATGCAACTCTAGACCTGAGATTTGCATCAGGTGAGCGAGGCTGTTTGTAGTTTTGACGTTTATCGCTTAGTTGACACACTTGGTATAGGTACACTATGATTTCGATGGTCGTACGGTGAGGAAGTGTCGCACGCGCGCTTAAAACAGAGTACCAAAGAGTGCGTGTGACACATTTTCACCGTTCAAGCATTGAAATCAAACTAAATAAATAATTGATTTTGCTTTCGTGCTCGCTACGCGTTCGTGTTTACTAACACATTCTCAATTTGGTAACCGTGTAAATGTAGTGGTGCCCACCGCTGTTTATGATAGAGATCATGAAATTTGACAACATGATTTCAAGTGATGACGTCATAATTGCTGATATGTTTGCTGATTTCTTTAAATCAAACTACTGCGAGTCGGCTTCACGACAACCAAGACCTCCACCTGGGTTACCAATGCTTGACTGTGTACGAGTTCCTTTAATATCTGCTGCAGATGTATTTTTAAAGCTAGAAAACCTGAAGACATCTTATTCTAGTGGTCCTGGTAAGATTCCCACTGTTTTTCTGAAAAGTTGCGCTGAATTTCTTTATCAGCCCTTAACTAATATATTTAACGCCTCTCTAAAAAACGAATATTTTTTAGTTTCTGGAAAGAATCTTTTATAATACCACTGTACAAAAGTGGCAGTAAATCTTGCGTAGCAAACTATAGAGGAATTGCAAAACTTAGTGACATACCGAAGCTTTTCGAATTCATTATTACAAAACAGTTAGCTCACTCACTATATCCAATAATCCACCCGTCTCAGCATGGGTTCTGCAGAGGTAAATCAACCGAATCAAATTTGCTTGAGTTTACAACGCAAGTCTCTAGAAAATTTAGAAATAACCTTCAAACAGATGTAATTTACACAGACTTTAGCAAGGCTTTTGGTAAAGTTTCTCATACAATTCTTATTAACAAACTTGACTGTATGGGCTTCTCATCAACGTTTCTAGGATGGATATCCACTTACTTAACAGGAAGGAAGCAAAAAATGATCTTTAAAGACGCCTCATCGCAATTCATCAAAATTACATCTGGCGTACATCAAGGAAGCCATCTTAGGCCGCTATTGTTTTTATTATTTATCAATGATCTTCCAAGTATGTTAACTAGCTCCGAGATTTTAATGTACGCCGATGATGTAAAGTTCTTTACACCCATTCAAAGCCCTGGAGACAGACTACTTCTTCAGAACGATTTGGATAGCTTAGTTCAATAGTGCAAGGCCAGTGAAATGGCCCTCAACCTAAACAAATGCAAATTCATGAGTTTTACTAGAAAATCATATCAGGTACATAATTTTTCGATAGGTGACTACCAGCTTGAGCAAGTTACTAGCTTCATCGATCTCGGTGTCACAATGGACCCCAAACTAGACTTCAAATATCATATTTAAACTTGTGTGACTCGATCTAGAGGTGTGTTAGCTTTCATTAAACGCTGTTTTCGAGATTTCCCGAAGCAAAATCATTGATGTATATTGGAACGATTTTCCGTCATCCCTTGTCAAATTTGGTTTTGAGACAAACCGGTTTAGGTGTTGCGCCATCATCAGTGTCGATTTTCGTTCTGATCTGTTGTTGTCGTTTGTCCTGCATTTATAGTTCGAAGGAACATGAGCAGGTATTGTCAAAATTGATGCTTGTGTATATTTAGTTATGTGTATGTGCTGTGTGTTCATTCAGAACCGAGGGTGGTTTACTAATCGATTTGTGTGGCTGAATGGGGTAGCTAAAAATCCGTAATTTTATTCGTTTGACCTTCTTAGTGGGTTTGTTGTTTTTGTGTGTTAATTTTTTTGTGTTTATTTGCTGTTGTGTGTTTTTCTGTTGTACCTGTGTGATTACTTTGTTTCTTGTAAACAAGTTTGTAAGGCTCGACTATTATGTCAGAAATTGTGTTTATCTGTTCGTTTATTATTCTCTGAGTTAGTGTTAGTTCTTAGTTTTCGCCCTAGATTGTTCGATGTTTTGAATGCTGTGTTTGCCAATTTATATTTTGCTTTTCCAGAATATGTCATAGTCGTCCAGCTATTATTTTCCTTTTCATTATTTCTTTTTGGTTCTCCATTTGTCCTTCTGAACTTATCTACTAGTGCTTTTTATATCCGTTGTTTGCAGCGATATAATATATGACCTCAAGTTCTCTCTTATATGCCTCTTGTGTAAGATGTGTTCTTTCAAGTCTATGCACCAAGTGCCTTAATGCTGCATTTTTATGCTGTTGGGGGTGATTTGAGGTATTATGTATTATTGTGTCGGTGGCCGTTGGCTTTCTATATATTTTATTTATTTATTATTTAAAGTCGACGACAAACTATGGTCGACTGCATAATATAAAAGATATATAAATATACAACTCAAAAGATAAAATTTAAGATATATCGAGCTTTCAACAATGTTATATTATAAACAAAGAAATATTAATGAACATTACTATTTAATTTCAGAATATAATAATAATAAGAAATATGAGCAGAAATAAGATCTTATGCCGAAATCTTATACTGGCGGAATGCATCAGATTCCGCTCAGCATGATTTCGGAATGCAGTGGATTCCAATCTCCCTGTTGGAATGCAACAAGATTCCAATCAGCATGTCATGGGAATCCGGCAGTGCTAAGAGTAGTGTAATGAGAATACGCCATCACAAGGCATAAAAAAGTAACATGACCTGTGTTGTTGGAATGCACCGGATTCCAATCAGCTCGATGCCTGACCCATAAGATTATACTGCCGGAATGCATACGATTCCGGTCAGTGACTCTTGAAAAAGCATGTTTTTTACGTTGTTGGAATGCACCAGATTCCAATCAACACAGTACTGTCTTGTTCCTTCTTAATGAGACATGTTGATAAATGTTCCTCCATCCTTAAGCGAGATAGTTCCTGTTTTTTATCGAAGGAATAAAATCCGGCAAATTAAATTAGCTTGTATCTCTTAAATTAGATAGGCAAGTATTGCATTACGTATAGTGGCAAAAGTACATTCAAGACTGATGCAGCTATACAAGTCATTGTAGTGCGCGCACCAGATAAGAAGAGGATTATTTTTAGCAAAGTTTCGTCGACAAAGGGGTAAGTAGAAAGGAACGTAGTGTCTGGATACTCTAGGGGGAACCGCAAAAAACAAGCGGCTGAGGAGGTCCGCGGAATCAATTTCTCCAATAATGAGCTTATGGATGAACAATACCCCCAGTAATATTCTCCGATTTTCCAGAGTGGGTAAGTTAATAAGAAGAAGTCTACTTCTGTATGGAGGAAGGTGGAGACTTGAGTCCCAATTAAGGCCGCGCAATGCAAATGTCATAGTTAAATCTTTTGGCTTCTTTATCAATATTTATCGTGAGGTCTACATAGTTGATTCCTCCGTCCTTTTCTGTTTCCATTGTAAATTTTATATTTTCGTGCTGCTTGTTGAGATACTCCAGTACAAGCTCTTCGCTATTAGTAGTTAAAACGCATATTATGTCATCCACGTATCTAGCATAAAATGACACGCCTAATTTGGACTTCAGCTCCTGTATGTACTTTTCTTCCAGATTTTGCATGAACACTTCCATAAGAATTGCTGGTGTGGGGCTTCCCATTCCAAGACCATTTGTTTGTCTATATATTTTATTGTTGAAATGAAAATAGTTTTGCCGTAAAGTGGTTCTTAGCGTATTTGTGATTTGCATACTTTTCACCTCTTTTTTTGTGGTATTGATGGATATAAATCTTTTATGTCAAGAGATACCAATTTGCTGTTCTTTGTTAGCTCTACGGTCTCAAGTCTCTCTGTTACTTCTGTTGTGTTAGCTATTGCATATTCGTTCCTTAGCTCCAGAGTTTCTTTCAATATCGTTTTTAAATATTTAGACAGTTTGTAACATGGTGCCGATTTGATGGGCCTCAGCCCAATCTATGTGCCATGTTAGAATCTACTATATTACACAAGAGGCATATAAGACAGAACTTGAGGTTATATATAATATCGCTGCAAACAACGGATATAAAAAAACACTAGTAGATAAGTTCAAAAGGACAAATGGGAGAACCAAAAAGAAATAATGAAAAGGAAAATAATAGCTGGACGACTATGACATATACTGGAAAGGCAACATATAAATTGGCCAACTTCTTTACAAAATACAACACTACCACAGCATTCAAAACATCGAACAATCTAGGGCGAAAACTAAGAACTAACACTAACTCAGAGGATCCGTTTAGCAGCCACGGCGTATACAAGCTTACCTGCGGATGCCAGCATAGTTACATAGGACAAACAGGACGGCAAATAAGAACGAGGTTCAGAGAACATATTAGAGATTACATCAAAAAAATACGGGATCCAAACATTATACCCGAGTCTAACTTCGCGAATCGCATGTTTGAGAATGAATGTTCCCCAGCAAACACCAATAAAACAGTTAGGGATCTTCACATACAAGCAAAAGGCCGACGCCTCAACGTACTCGAAAACATGGAAATCTACAAACAGAAAACATTCCACGGTAGAATAATAAACGAACAGACAAACACAATTTCTGACACAATATTCGAGCTTCTAAAACTTGTTTACAAGAAACAAAGTAATCACACAGGTACAACAGACACACACACAACAACAAATAAACTTAACACACAAAAACAACAAACTCAAAAGAATTTATGGACCCTTACGTCACAAAAGCACTCTTTACTGCCTTAGTTCGACCGATAGTAGAATACGCGTCAATTGTTTGGAACCCACGGTATCTGATTTACCGTGACAAGCTGGAATCGGTTCAAAAACAGTTCCTGCTTTTTGCGTTAAGTCACTTATCGTGGGATCCTACAAGGAATCCTCCATCCTAAAATAGCCGGTTGAAGCTTATTAAACTTCCTTCCCTTGAGAGCCGCAGGGAAAACGTTGGGTGTATTGTTCATGCTGAAATTATTGGGAGGGATTGTGAATAGCCCATTTTTACTTAGTGAGATAATGTCCCTATGAGGCCATCAAGAAATTTTCAGCCAATCTTCCTGAGTACATGCAGATCCAATTTTGAAATGCACGAAGCTTTTCGTTGTTTGTGTCTGGATTTCAACAAGTACTACATCAATTTCGATATTTCAGACTCGCCTTTGTTAATAAAGAAAAGTATACTATTTAACCTAAATTCGAAAATGCTTATCTAATGCAAGGACAGGCAAATCAAAACGCATAAAAGTGTGATAAGATCATACGCTTAATAAATACATTACAAAAACGTAATGGTCACTGCGTCATCTACAACATACATTACATCTCACGAGAGCCCCCTACTGGGCAAACAGCTCCCTCATGAGCATTTCGCGTTGGGCTCCTTTATGAGCGCTTCATGTCGGCTCCCTAATGGGCACACAGCTCCTTCCTGAGCAATTCTCGTCCTTCAGAGATCCTCACGACGGCTGCCTGCTTGGTCATACGTATAAGAATTGATGCACAACAATCTATTCTTCTTATAAATTTGTAGAATAAATGTTATTTATATCGCATATACTACATAATTTAAGTAAACTGAACATTTTGGCCTGTTTAAATTTTTAAATTAAATAAATAAAAAAGGGCGAATATATTTGGGGGCGCCGTGGGTGTTGTTGCGGCGCCCGGTGCTTGATCCCACCCTCAAATCCATGGCCACCGACGCACCTAATTTTTCGGTGGCCCTTTACCTCTGTTACCTATGCCTTCTAAATCAAAAGAATGCCAGCATTCCCATTTTAATTACAAAAGTTTATTCAAAATTCATTTCAAAATAGTTCATAGACTATGGATTCAACCAGGCATGCTTAACCAACGAACCGATATCATTTCGTTATGATAATTAACGTTAATAAACGAAACAAAGTCATTCCGTTTCGTTTATTAACGTTAAGAACGTCAAATTAACGAAATGATTTTGTTTCCGTTAAAAACGAGATACAATTTATCTTGATAATTTCTTTATCGATAATATTTCGATTTTCCCTGGATTCAACCATTTGCGATTGTCGTTAAACGTATACCGCATTCTTGAAAATGTCCAATACTATTATATATATCCGTACTAGAAAACCCGGCAGACGTTGTCCTGTCCTAAATTTGGCCAATCTGCATACACTTTAATAAGCTTTTTCCGTCTGACTCTGCCCTCCCCACCCTCCCCCCTCTTCACTTTTTCCTAATCCTTTTATTCACTCCTCCCTCCGTCTTTTTCGCTTCATCTATCTCCATCTTCGTCTCATTCTATCTCTTTCTCAATCTCCTTCTCCATTTTCTCTTTTCTCAATTTCTTCTCATTCTTCTGCATCCCTTATTGCCTGTCCCAGAACGTGGTATGTATTTTATTCGTGTCCCAGTCCCACTCCGAGTCTCAGTCCCAGTCCTAGTCCTAATCCCAGTCCCAGTCCGTCTCTGGATAATATATTACTATGTACTAAAGCACTCATCAACAGCTTTCAATTGATATCCATATTGTATAAACACTGTCGAGGCATTCACTGGCCCACGTTTTGGCCTATATCTCGAGACCCTAGTCACCCAGGGGTATGAAAATTACCCTCTGCTAAAGCACTCATCCACAGCCTTCATTTCATACCCATATTCTATAAACACATCCTAGGCGTACCCGGGTACACGTTTTGGCCTATATCTCGAGACCCTAGTCACCCAGGGGTATGAAAATTACCCTCTACTAAAGCACTCATCAACAGCTTTCATTTGATATCCGCATTCTTTAAACACATTCTAGGGGTACTCGGGTCCACGTGTTGGCCTATATCTCGACACCCTAGTCACCCAGGGGTATGAAAATTACCCTCTACTAAAGCACTCATCAACAGATTTCATTTGATATCAATATTTTATAACCACATTCTAGAGGGTACCCGGGTCCACTTTTTGGCCTATAGCTCGAGACCCTAGTCACCCAGGGGTATGAAAATTACCCTATACTAAAGCACTCATCAACAGCTTTCATTTCATATCCATATTCTATACACGTATTCTAGGGATACCCAGGTCCACGTTTTGGCCTATATCTCGAGACCCGAGTCACCCAGGGGTATAAAAATTACCCTCTACTAAAGTACTCATCAACAGCTTTCATTTGATATCCATCTTCTATAAACACACTCTAGGGGTACCCGGGCCCACGTTTTGGCCTATATCTCGAGACCCTAGTCACCCAGGGGTATGAAAATTACCCTCTACTAAAGCACTCATCAACAGCTTTCATTTGATATTGAAAGGTGCCCATTTTGGGACACCAAAAAATGCGCTCTACACACACGCACACTTACGCATACTTACTTTTTCCTTTTTTTAGTTCAATAAATGTCTTTTAGTTTTTAAATATAATTGTTTTATTTAGCACTTAGTTTTACACATTTTTCAGTTCTTAGTTTTTAAGTTTAGCTTTGATTTTTCTAATTTCTATTCGTAGTTTTGACTTTCCGATTTTGTTCACGTCTCTGTAATATATTAATGCCGCTTCTCTATCTACCCATATGTATATATTCCACGCTGCGTTGCCATTTTCTATCGCTGAATTAAATTGCCACTGCTGAGTGCAATTGGCATTGCTGTTCAGCAACAGCTGACGGCGATGCCACTTGCACGCAGGGGTGTGTTTTGTTTTAATAAAGCGGGTAACGCAGTGCGGTTATACCACCCTTCCTTAGAAAAAGAAGAATCTGACAAGTTGATCAGATTTGTCATATTCTTCTTGTTCTCATGACTTTCAAATTGTTTTGGTTGAATGAATGTATGATATTAGGGTGTTCCTCCCCCTTTTTCTCATTCGTTCAATCAGAACAATTTTTTCTTTTACATATGAAATTTTGTTAATATTAATGCAATTACTTACATTTAATTTGTTTTCTAATTTCTATTGCACTAATTTAATGTATAATATATATTTGTTACAAATAGTGCGTGCATATTAACATTTGGTTTTATTTACATGCAAATTGAAATTTTTGTTTTCGCATATTAATATAAATTTTAATTTGAGATTTCATGCTTCACTAACAGAGTAATGAAAATTTAAAATTAGTTACAAGCTAGTTTGTAAATTTGTATGAGAAAAAATTATCAGTTTACCTTATTGATTCGGTTTTTGTGAACGGTTTTTTCCTTTTTATTTACTTCATCAAAAACCGTGACATTAACTCTATCAATTTTTGTGACTATATATGGTCCTTGGTAAATGCTTTCATGTTTATTTCTAGGTTCTTTTTGTATTACTACATTATCGTTTATATTAATAGCTAAAGGACGCGCCCTCTTATCATAAAGATCCTTATTTTATAAGCTTTTATTTACTTTCACTTTTGTTGTCTGTAATGGAATCCTGCAAGTTAAATTTGATACACTTCCCGGTGTCCGATTGAGCTGAAATTTTGCACACATGTATAACTCCGATGACAATGCAATATTACTTTGTTAGAATTCGATAAATTAATCGATAACACAGTTATCGGTAAAGATTTGTATTTACTTTGGCATAACAGCCTAAGTCCCATACAAACACGCCGGTACCTATCCGTGGATTGTGATATTTGGACGTGGTGAATCACGTGTCACGCGTGGTGAATCTCATCGCTTGCGAAAAGCGGAGACACAACCCTCTGTTGTATTTCTGTGTATAACCAACATAGCTGAATTTTTAAAGCTGTTTAACCCTGTAATCTTTTCTGTAATTTATTTTGCTTTTGGAAAAATTACCTATTTGAAAAAAGCTGGCTGAAAAATATTGGCATAACAGCTTAAGTTAAATCAAGAATGGAAAATCTTTGGAAAATTTGAGCAGATGTGGCAATTTCGCGCGTCCGTTGAACGAAATATTGACAATCTCCTGATCATCGCTAAGAAATGAGCGACATTCCTTCAACTAAGCAGCACTTTAGCAATACTACTGTTATTATTTGGCCGCTCAAACACACCCATATTAATTGTGCATTAAATCTAAAATATACAACTCAAAAATGACTCCGGTTGTTATGTCCGCAGAATTTATTTGGTGCAAATGCACCATAATAATTTACACGGCCAAAGCTATAATAATTTGCACGGGTCATCAATTCTTTCTCTGATTCAAAAGCTGAACTACCAGCGCTACCGTCATCAGCTCAGTGTCATCATTGCCAGTAGCGCCAATAACACCAAACTCGTGCCTGACACACAAAAGTCGTTTCACTCAATAGCGCAAGTGAAATGTACTACGCACTCACTACTAAGTAGCGTCAAAAATTCGCTTGGAGTCATTTCGTCAATGAGCTACCATTGCGCTGGCACCGCATTGGCGCTGGCACCATGCAATTTACATCACTAAAATTGCGCGAATGCCCAGGCTCATGACTTCAATATTTATATTTACAATGCTTTAAACTTTAAATACACCTCTGAAGTTGCTGCGCATAAAATGTGTACTAATAAATTCCAATACGCATTATACGCAGATGTAACTGATATATGTGTTTTTGTTTCACCCCCTATACTTACATATATTTAAAGCTTTTATAAGAACAAGCTTCTATTACTTGTTAATAAAACGAACTAAAAAGTAAAAATAAAATTAAAGAAAAAAAACTTTTTAAAAATAAGCTTTTATTATTTTGGGTAATAAAATTAACTAAAAAGTAAACAATAAATTGACTCTAAACGAAATATAACACTTTATAAGTTCATTGTAAGCTTAAACGATAATTAGGCTTTTTCGTCTGCGACAAAAAAATTCTATATTGTACATAATTATATATTTTTAACATTAAAACTTTACACCTAAATTATTAAATCTTACAGTTTATATCACAGTCCTAAGTGTTCTAATAAAAGCGTGTTACATTGCGATAGCAAGAAAAGGAGATCCTAAATGTTCTTAATTATACCATCAAAATTTAACACGTTTTTTATTAGAACAATTAGGGCTGTGATATAACTGTAAGATTTAATAATTTAGGTGTAAAGTTTTAATGTTAAAAATATATAATTATGTACAATATAGAAATTTTTTTGTCGCAGACGAAAAAGCCTAATTGTCGTTTAAGCTTACAATGAACTTATAAAGTGTTATATTTCTTTAGAGTCAATTTATTGTTTACTTTTTAGTTAATTTTATTAACCAAAATAATAAAAGCTTATTTTTAAAAAAGTTTTTTTTCTTTAATTTTATTTAATTTATGTTCA